>JADBJO010005965.1:8347-18347 GCA_016801955.1 Conus betulinus | reverse complement strand
TAACCCATATATCACCAGTCCACATATAGTCACGTACGCCACGTTCTGTCTGCTACATACTATGATAATTGCTTATTAAGCTTTGGACCAATATTGAGTTTGAGTGACTTAGGGAAAAGTGAATCTGTTCAAACAAACTGGGGCTTGAAGAGGAGAGAGAGAGGAGAGAGAGAGAGGAGAGAGGAGAGAGAGAGAGAGGGATTACCGAGAGAGAGAGAGGGAGAGAGAGAGAGGACGGAGGCGCACGAGAGAGAGAGAGAGAGAGAGTGAAAAAAAGCACAACATATAAGATTCTTCATAAGATTATATCCAAAATACACACACCACATATGTATATCCACACACAACACCACACACACACACACACACACACACACACACACACACCACACACACACACTTACGTTACCACCCCCCTATTTCTACAATCTGAGACATAAGAGCAAGCTTTGTTTACAATTATATATATATATATATATATATATATATATATATATATATATTATATACATACATACACACACACATGCGCATACTACACATACATATACACACATACTCACACACCATACGACTGACTGAAACCAATTTATTGTCAGATTAACTCAAGGTTGTACTGACAACTCACACATACATACATACAAACATACTACATACATGCACACACATTGGTGATCTCTCTCTCTCTCTCTCTCTCTCTCTCTCTCTCTCTCTCTCTCTCTCTCTATCTATCTATATATATATATCAAAATACTTGAAACATGAAAAAAAAGAAGAAAAAAATTAGAAAAAAACAAACAAACTGGTTAAGTACATGAAAATGGGATGATTTATGATTTTGAGATTACTTGTTGGTATTACTTATGATTTTTTTTTAACCGCAGAAGATGGGTAAGGGTAGGTGTTTTTGAAAGTTGTGGTACAATGGACTCGTTTGATGGATTCTGGAAGGGAGTTCCACAAAGAGGAGCTCGAGTACGTTAGACTTGATTTAAATAGGTCAATTCTGGGGATTGGGATATGGAGTTTTGGGGAGTTTCTCGACGAGGCTTTTGAGAATCGGCTCATTAAAGTTGTTGGAGCATTCCCGGTCAGAATTTTGTGCATCATTAGTCCTTTGTTGTATTTGAGTCTCTGGCTGAATGGAAGAATGTGAAGATGTTTATAATCAGAGCTTTCGAGGCTAGTTTTCTTCAGAAGGATTAATTTGAGCGCTCGTTTATGTAAGCTGAACAATGGTTTTAGTGTGTTTGCGCTTGCAGAGGAATCCCATATTGTCGATGCATAAGCACAACATAAGACTGAATATGAGCATGGAGAAAAAAGTTTTCGTGAATGAAAGTCAAGAAAAGGTGTTGATTTTGGTGAGCTGATAAACTTTCTGGGAAAGCCTTTTGCACAGTAAAGTTATGTGGGGAATTCCAGCTGAGACTATTGTCAATTATTAGTCCTAATACTTTATGATGAGTGACTTGTTCCACAAATACATTATTGAGGTGTATAGGAGGAAAATCATTGGTGAGCTTTTTGTCTTTTTTGCCTAGTTTGAATGTACATCAGTTTGTTTTTTGAGGGTGAAGTCACATGTGATTTAGTTTGGTCCATTTTACAAGATCGTTGGTACTTTCTTGCAAATGTTCTGAAAGAAAGACTGGAAGGATCATTATGGCTGGTGTGAATTGTGGTGTCATCTGCAAAGAAGTCGCATGTAGATCTCTCATGTAGGGGTAGGTCATTAATGTAGATTGAGAAGAAAAGCGGGGCCTAAAATGGAGCCTTGTGGAACGCCATACTTAAGAGCTGTTATAGAAGAGACAGTCGTCCCCCAATACGCATTGTTGTCGTTTTGTGATCTATGGTTGTAGAAGGATAAGGGCGGATTTTGAAAGACCGTATATTTCCAGTTTTCGAATAAGGAGATTGTGGTCAATGACACATCGAATGCTTTTCTAAAATAAGACACCACAATATCTGTTGTTATTAATATGATTAAGCCACACATCTACAAGATTGATTAATGCAGAATGGCAGGAATGTTTCGTCTGAAACCAGACTGTCCGGGATGGAGCAAATCGTACTTGTTGAAGTGATGAAGGATGTGTTTATTTAAATGCTTTTCTAGAGGTTTGGAAAGGATAGATATGATTGATTTTGGCCTGTAGTTTGAAGGATCAGTATTATCACCAGATTTATGAATGGGTATAAATTTTGCTTTTTTTTGAACGCATTTGGAAAACAACTTTTATCTATGCACAAATTAAAGATATACGTTAACGTGTCAGTTATAACTGGAGCCGAGAGTTTCAGAATTTTGCCATCTATGCCATCTAGTCCACGTGTTCCTGACTGTTTGAGATGAAGTAGGTACTGATACACCTCGTGCACAGTTATGGGTGGAATGTGTAGTTCAGACGTGATTTTTTTTTTGTCGTGACAAAAATTGATGGAGTTCTTTAGTTCTTTAAGTTCATTAGAGCTTGAATGATCAGTAGTAACAACTGTATCTGGAATGGTAGAGAAGAGAGTGTTAAGTTGTTCAGCAGAAATACCTTTGATAACAGTTATTTTGAAGAAGAACGGTTATTGTTAAGCTGGCCTATTGCTTGCCAAACCAGTTTTTGGATTTTGTTTGGAAGTTAATAACTCGCGATAGTATTTTGTTTTTTTTTTCCCTGCGCTTCTGAGAGTTTATTGCATTTTTTAGTGACCTTGATTCTTCTTCATAGCCATGTTCTTTCAGAAGGTCTGTAAGGTAGCATGCCTCCTGTAATTCTTTCGTGTACCACGGTGGTTTGGGAATATGCTTTACTCTGATTGTTTTTAATGGAGCATATCTATTATAGACTTCTGTAAAAAATTTCGATCCAAAAGTCAGTCGCTGAATCTGGATCAGTAATATTGTATATTGTATAAAGTTCTGAGTTAATTAAATCAAACAAACATTTTGTTCGTTAAATTTTGAGAAAGCAACGACAGGTTATGGTTTTGTGGCCTGGTTTTTTTAGGATTTTCACTCCATGTTTAGACCATGTCACACACACTGGGTAATGATCACTAAAAGAGAAGACTGATACACAAGTTTCTTGTATGTTTATTTTCATTTGAGACATAGATATGGTCAATGATTGTCTTTGAAGTTGGTGCGACTCTGATGGGTGTTTTGATAATATGATGTAAATTCAACACACTTATCGTTTAACTCCATTGGCTGTTTGGTTTCATAAGATATAAATTGAAGTCGCCGAGTAAAACAATCTCTTTACATTCTAAGGAAACCTGCGTCCATCATAGTAACAAATTTATCAGTCCAGCTGACTCTTTCTGCTGGGTTCCGATAGCAAAACCCGATTAGAATGGATCGTGATTTGTTCAGTGCGATTTATATCCACACTGCTTCTACGTCATGCTGTTCTAGGTGGGAAAGTCTCTTGAAGTTGAGATATTCACTGACACACTTTGTCTTTAGTAGTTTTTTTTTTTCGAACGATGTTATAAACCTGGGACTGATACATCTTCATCACTAATGTAGGTATTTAGTCTTGATTCGGAGAGACCCAGAACATGGAATGGCTTTGGTGGTTTGATATTTGGGTCGAGATATCAGAGATCTTACTGACTGCACTATTGATATTTAAATGGCAAATTCTCAGTTCATCTCTCGATGGCCATGAGTTCTGGTTGTGATCATTTTATGTCCTGAGTGCACAAGTAAAAGGAAAAACAAAAAGAAAGAGGAAGAAAGGACACGTACAAAAAAGTAAAATAAATGATGAAAAACAACTACAACAACAACCAAAACAACAACAACAACAACAACAACAACAGCAACAACAACAAAAACAAAACAAAAACAAAAAACAAAAAACAAACTGGTAGATTAGATACCACTGCAGTGGTTCGGAAATAGGTGACTGAGAATGCACTAACAATTTAATGTGCATACAACTAACTGCTGTCAGGTTGTACAGGACGAAGTACTGCAAGACTAAAAAAACACAATTCCTGCAAGTTGCACGCACAGAGTCACCAACTCATATGTATCTGATCACACATATATATGCTGACTCAGATTAAATTGTCTATAGGTCCAAGTCTGTTTTTGGCACAAATGCGTTGCACTTATGGAGCGCTCTCTCCAATCAGTCACGTCCACTGAACGCAGGTATTAGAAACACAAATTTAGTCTGGCATTCAGTGGAGGCACATATGATTCACGAGCCACACAGATCAGTCATTTCTGAAACATGGGGCGAAATGTCTTTAGTGACACGAGTGGTCTCGATAGTAAATCAGTAGAACATAAAGTGTTTCAGCACAGCCTACGGTGATCACTGTCAACAATAGATGCCGATGTGAAAAGATAGTTATTACTGCTAAGAACATAATGACACGCACAAGTAGTATCCGAGGATTAGTTCTCAGTCTGGCAAGGAAGGATGAAAGTCACACACACACACACACACACACACACTTATAGCAAGGGACTTGTACATATAACACACGTCTAGTTCCCCTCAGTTTTTTTTTTATGGGGCTAGTGGGTGTGGAATGGATGATTCTTACAGACAGTCTTCACAGGCCACAGGCTGCTTGGAGCAATCACACTGCTTCAGCAATGGCCTGTAGAGGATTAGTGGGGGTGGAGGAAGGCACCGCGGCGGGAACAGCGGTGCCATACGTGGGCAATGGTTGGGGACCTGTGCTCTGCGCGTTGGCGTTAGTCACCGAAGTACTGACAGGGCCGGCCATCGGAATCTGAGAAGCTGGGGCTCTCAACAGGGGGGGCGTGGCCTGTGTTGTATTGCGTTGGCGTGACCGCTGAGGCGTAGCGCTGGGACGGTTGAGCAGCGCGCTGGCCGGAACATGGGGCTGATGGTGTGTTGGCGTGTGTGTTGTATTGACATCTGTGGCTTGCAGCAGGGCGGAGGTGTGTGTAGATGAGGCACTAACAGTATTTGATGTTTCATGCTAGTTTGAGTAACAACCTTTGTGGCTGATGTCTAGGGGAGATTTGTACATGTCTTTGCTGGGGGCACCACTCCTAGCAAGAGAGAGAGAGGAGAGAGAGAGAGAGAGGAGAGAGAGAGAGAGAGAGAGAGAGAAGAGAGAGAGAGATTTCTCTTCACCGTTGTCTGTGTTTTCAGTGGGCAAAAGCGGGAGATGCGTAAATGAGGAAACCATTAATCCACGATCAAGTAGAATAAATCCGACTTTACTCTTTGACTTCATGAGCTCACGTGGACAGACAGGCAAAAAAAGCCTTTGTACCTGTAGTTCGTCTTTCGTGTATTTTGGATTGCAACGTTACAACTTTTATCATGGTCTCCGTAGTCGACGGGGCAGAAACATGAAGGAGACACATTTCCGGTGATAAGTCTTCACCGCCCACCGTCAGCTGTTTAAAAAAAAACCCCCCCCCCCCCCCCCCCCCCCTCCTCCCAAAACAAACAAACAAACAAAACAAAACAAAACAAACTAAAGAAAACCGTTATCGGAAATTCTCGATTGCTGAAGAGTTCTTGATCGCTTTGGTACTAACCTCTCCATATGTACAATGTGAGGAAAGAGGCTCACAAGCGCTAGTTCACAAGACGTGTCACTATTCAGTATCATGACCGCGGGCGGAAGTTAAACTACACAGACAGGCTGACGTGTAGCGCGCTACAACTGCAGCTTGTATTGCCTGTTATTCTTTTTGTGGTTTTCTCCCTTTTATTCGGGAACACACGGAAGGTGTGCCAACACACATAAACGTACACTGCCACGGCTGCACACACACACACACACACACACACACACACACACACACACACACACATTGAACACAAATACACTGAGAATACGGAAGCGAAGAGAAGAGAATTGCACCCATAGGTCTACCACACACACACACACACACACACACACACACACACACACACACATACATATTTAACACAAAATACACTGAGAATACGGAAGCAAAGAGAAGAAATGCACCCATAGGCCTAACACACACACACACACACACACACACACACACACACACACCTACGCGCGCGCGCGCGCGCGCGCACATTTAACACAAAATACACTGAGAATACGGAAGCAAAGAGTAGAAATGCACCCATAGGCCTACCACACACACACACACACACACACACATACACTGAGAAAACGGAAGCAAACATATGAAATGCACCCATAGCCCCCCTCCCCCCCTCACACACACCCACACTCACTCACACACACAGTGACATTTTCACAGTCAGTTACTTACAGTCCAATCGTTCCGACGCACCTCAAAGACGAACCACGTCCAACAAAAATGGCGTCAGTTGTGCAGAACCAGTAACCGCCTGTTTTTCAGGAAGGCTTTGTCGACAAATCACAGGTTCCTGTTTGTTTCTAGCTTTGGTGTCCCTATACACTTAACCTGTCCCTAACAGAATAGCGCTATGAGAAATTAAGATCTGTTGGTTTGGTAAGGTGAAGGTCAAGTATGTACTACAATAATGACGATGCAGTCCAAAGCTAAGTACTGCAAACGTGGAATCAATGTCTTGCATATAATGGCGGTCGACATTTTTGGGACGTCGCGCGTGACCTTGGAAGCCGGCCTATCGCAAGTCTACCCAGTCACGTGATTAAAGCCTTACGAGAGCTATCAGAGA
Organism: Conus betulinus; assembly: GCA_016801955.1. NCBI lineage: Eukaryota > Metazoa > Mollusca > Gastropoda > Neogastropoda > Conidae > Conus > Conus betulinus. The sequence continues at coordinate 11,694 of JADBJO010005965.1, read as the reverse complement.
CAGAGACAGAGAGACAGACAGAAGGCAGACAGACAGAGAGAGACTGTCTGAAGTGATATCGATAGCCTAAATTTCAGTTCAGCATGATTGTCAGTTGCAAGGTCTCGCTGCGCGTTACTACTGCTTAAAACAAAGATAATGGTGGAGGTGGGTGTGGGTGGGAAGTGGAGTGGTGGTTTTCCGGCAAGGCGTGATGTGGCAATTAACGGGCTGCTACTAAGCTGGACACATAGTACTTCTGTTTCTGGGTCACATGCTATAGGACCTATAGTGCTCTCTCTCTCTCTCTCTCTCTCTCTGTCTCTCTGTCTCTGTCTCTCTCCCTCTCTCTCTCCATCTCTCTCTCTCTCCCCCCCCCTCTCTCTCTGTGTGTGTGTGTGTGTGTGTGTGTGTGTGTGTGTGTGTGTGTGTGTGTGTGTGTGTAGGCCTAAACATTACGCTGCTGTCGTTATGATTATAACCGTTTTGGACAAGCTCATCATCTATCTCTGTATACGCCCAATAAAAATTGCACAGAGCATAGATCTGTTAACTTTAAAGTGGATCGCAAATTACTCATAACCTCATTCAAGAATCTCGGCTTGCCTCATATGCTGAACGCCTCTCTCTCCTCTCTCTCTCTCTCTCTCTCTCTCTCTCTCTCTCTCTCTCTCTCTCTCTCTCTCTCTCTCCTCTCTCTCTCTCTCTTGTTTCATATTTCTTGTTCTGTCTTCCATCGTAGAACGTAAACTTGTGCTCTGATTATTATTGATGTTTCACCCGTTTGCCAATTTTTTGTATATCAGCTTATCTAATCAGAAATAAAGGATGTTCTTTCGGGAAAAAATAAGTTACTACTAATATGAACTGAAAGAACATAGTTCTGATATGATTTGTTTCTTTTCTTATGCATATGTGTGTGTGTGTGTGTGTGTGTGTGTGTGTGTGTGTGTGTGTGTGTGTGTGTGTGTGTGTGTGTGTGAGAGAGAGAAGAGAGAGAGAGAGAGAGAGAGAGAGAGAGTGATAGAGAGAGAGAGTGGTGTGTGTGTGTGTGTGTGTGTGTGTGTGTGTGTGAGAGAGAGAGAGAGAGAGAGAGAGAGAGAGGAGAGAGAGAGAGAGAGAGAGAAGAGAGAGAGAGAGAGAGAGAGAGAGAGAGAGAGAGAGAGAGAGAGAGAGAGAGAGAGAGAGAATAAAGACGTGCTCTTGCTTTGTCATCAACCCCCAGTGGTATCAGTTGTTTCTTTTGATATTTATTCAAACAGTGAACAAGTTTGCAGCTCCAATGCAAACAAAAAAAAATCGATTTAGCAAAACGAACATGAGACAGGAACACACGAACAGACGATTTGTTCACCACCGCCATTTTCTCTCTCTCTCTCTCTCTCTCTCTCTCTCTCTCTCTCTCTCTCTCTCTCTCTCTCTATATCTATATATATATATATATATATATATATATATGTGTGTGTGTGTGTGTGTGTGTGTGTGTGTGTGTGTGTGTGTATACCTATATGTGTGTGTGTGTGTGTGTGTGTGTGTGTGTGTGTGTGTGTGTGTGTGTGGTGTGTGTGTGTGGATACATGTATGTGTGTATATGGATATAATCTTATGAAAATGATTATATGCTGTGTGCTCTCTCTCTCTCTCTCTTCTCTCTTCTCTCTCTCTCTCTCTCTCTCTCTCTCTCTCTCTCTCTCTCTCTCTCCTCTCTCTCTCTCTCTCTCTCTCTCTCTCTCTCTCTCTGTGCGTGCGTGCGAGCGTGCGTGTATGTGTGTTCTAAAATATGTACGTACTTTGTCGTATTCATTTTATTGTCTGTTTTCATACATGCTAATCTTGTACGTTGTAGTACATTTACATATGTACCCCCAGCCCACCTCACTCTCTAGCCCACACTGTCTCCTTCTCTTCATTATTGTTACTCTCATTTTTTTTCTATTTTGTGTTTGTTAATTATTATTCATATTTTTTTTGTTTCATTTTCATTTATCTTCTATTATCATTTGATGTTCTTTTATGATTACATGACCGCTTTGCTTGCTATTTCTTATTAAGATACAATGCAGATGCAACAGAGTTTTTTCGCTCGCAAAAAAATGTTGTGTATGAGTTCGTTTGCAAATACCTCCCTTACAAGTCGTACCCTCCCCCCCCCCCCCCCCCCCCCCTCCCCCCCCCCCCCCCCCCACCCCCCCCCCCGTCCCCCAGACATGGGATTTATCATGAGCATACCTGATTTGTACATTACGCTGCTGTCGTTTTGATTATACCCTTTTGGACAAGCACATCATCTACCTCTATTTAGGCTCAATAGAAATTACACAGAGCATGTGTTAACCAAATAGTGCATTGCAAATCACCCATAACTCAGTTTAAAAAAAACTGAGCTTTCGTTACATGCCTTTTGCCCCCCACCCCCTCCTCCCTGCCATCTCCCCCTCCCCAGTCTCTCTCTCTCTCTCTCTCTCTCTCTCTCTCTCTCTCCTCTCTCTCTCTCTCTCTCTTTTATTTCATATTCCATTTTATTGTCCTTCGTTGTATATTGTGAACACTTGCTATGATTGTAATCGATGTTTTACATTTTTGTTATATAATGCTGACAAATTAAGTAGTGGGGGAAAACAAGTGCAGGTTAACAATTCTTCCATCATTATAATAATGACTTGGCAAAGATTGAAATTGAGAGGAAAAGAAAATTGATGATGAAGATAGAATGAAGTAGATTGGAAAATGTATATCATAAATATTAAAACCCTTCACTAGCTGCATGAGGAAAACTATCACAATCCCTCTCGAAGACAGATCTATATGTATCGCCTGCTCCGAGGCCTTTCGTCCGCGGGATCGGACTCATCAGGGAGACACGGCTGATTGTGTCTGTGCTCTTGGCGTCAGATAGGGACACACCACACAGTCCATAATTCTGTGGTGTGTCGACCGCCAAGGGTTCGAAAAAGAATCCAACAGCACCCAGCGAAAGGTAGTAGTATTATACAAAACGAAAGTGTCGAGAGGAAAAAAAGTTGTTGAAAACTAAAAAATTACGCAAACAGTATAAAATGTAAGGGACAATCTTTGAGCCTATGCTTGAGGATCCATTTAAGGATGCAAGGGAGATCAAAAGATATGGAACAGTCTGAGTGGTCAGCTCTGCTGTTCAATAACCCAAGCATTGTCAGCGGCTAAGAATTGTGCAGAACAACCTTTTCCTTGGGTCTCGTAAGAGGTGCAATCACCTACTGATTGACCAAACAATATAATGCTGAACAATTAAGTAGTGGGGGAAAACACAAGTGCAGGTTAACAATTCTTCCATCATTATAATAATGACTTGGCAAGGATTTGAAATTGAGAGGAAAAGAAAATTGATG
>JADBJO010005964.1:140575-143075 GCA_016801955.1 Conus betulinus | reverse complement strand
AAACAGACAGACAGGCAGACAGACAGACAAACAGACGAACAGAGAGACATAGTCTGTTATGTTCTTTGGTCATGACGGGCAGGAATGCATTCACAATTCAGTCAGTGTGATGACATTGGCTGCTGCGTAGTTTGGGTGTCAGTCCAGAAACGCTGTATTGATCCGGCAGGGGGGGGGGGGGGGGGGGGGGGGGGGGATAGCTCAGTGATAGAGCGCCGGACTCGTACTGTTGGTGGTCGGTTACGGGTTTTTCCGTGGGAATTAACATTGGTCCTGACTCCATTTTCCCATACAGTCCTTTGAATGAGACTATAAACCGAGGTTCCGTGCGTGAACGCACGCATAACTTCTTACGTAAAATCCCATCACCAACTTTCGGAAGAGAAGGCCAGGTTGGCCGTTGGTATGGATGACACGTTACACATAGCATGCACCTTCCCCGAAGATGGAGTATGGCTGCCTTAATGGCGGGATAAAAAAAAACGGTCATACACGCAAAACTCCACTCCCTTTGTTGGGTAGATGGGATTCATCCTTGCCTGTCTATACAGGGTGTGTGCGCAGGAGTATCAGCCTGCGTACGCAGAAAGAAAAGAAGGGGGAAAAAATCATTTCCTGGTGAGGTGCTCTCCATTCCCGTCATGGCAGGTCCATCTTGTCGCAGCCTTCAACAAGCAGGCCTATGACCGGCCCGTGGGATGGGTCTGAAGCCTTCACTGACTTATTGCAGGGTGGACTGAAGGACTGATTGATGGACTGATGGGATCATTGATGTGTGGACTACAACTATTTCTAGGTTTTCACATCAATGGCAACAACAACAATAAAACTGATGGAAAGTAGGGGGAAAAGATAGGAAGACGAGGAGGAAAAAGGAGGATGAGGAGGGGGAGGAGGAGGAAGAGGAGGAGGAGGAAGAGGAGGAGGGAGGAGGAGGAGGAGGAGGAGAGGAGGAGAAGAGCAAGAGGAGGAGAAAGAAAGCAACTGATAGCTGTGATGTACAAAAACGAAGCCTTTGGTTGGTTTAGCACAAAGATAAGTCTTCTGCTGTATATAAAACAACTGATCACCGCCCAGTCTGGAATAATGTGCAGGTGGGCCGAATTAAATATTAACAACAAAAGCAAGAAGAACAATAACAGCAGCAGCAGCAGCAGCAGCAGCAGCAGCAGCAGCAGCAGCAGCAAGCAGCAGCAGCAGCAGCAGCAGCAGCAGCAGCAGCAGCAGCAGCAACAACAACAACGACACCACAAACAAGACTCTGTTCGTCTCTTTCTATCATTCTATCTCTGTGTCTCTCTGTCAACATTTTATTTATCCCTTTCGTCTTTTTCATTCCCTTGAGAGACATCCATTAGAAAAACCATGTCACAATGTTGTCAAAGGGACGTAAGGTACAGAATCTCAAAACACAGGAAAAACGAATGAAACACGTCAAGCAAAAGAAAGCAAAACAAATAAAACAAAATACCTAAAACATTAACATTTACACCTTTTTTTTGGGTCTTAGTCTAGCACGCGAATATGAACATCTGCACATTCAAGAACACAGACAGATATACAGACACGGTGCCTGTATCATTTCCTGGTGAGGTGCTCATGTGTGTGTGTGTGTGTGTGTGTGTGTGTGTGTGTGTGTGTGTGTGTGTGTGTGTGTGTGTGTGTGATACGTTCACTTTTGTTTTTTACTTTCTCTCTCCCATGTACTTCTATTTCCTGCCCCTCTTTGAAGCATACTCAGACGAGTCTTTAATAATTATGTTTTGTTTGTTTGCTTTTTGTGCTGGCCTTTCTGTATGTTTAGCGCTTGAAAAACACCGTAGGGTCGGAAGACGCTTAACGCTTTGTTCTGTCTGTAGTCCTGTCCTTTTCTATGCGTTTTTTATTCTAGTTTTAGAGAACGGTTCTTAACAGCCACTACCGTCTGTTCGTTCCACGAATGGGCGCTATAGTTGTCAAAACTACTGTCTTTCAGATCTTTTCTCTGTTCTCTTTCAGTTCACTGTGTACTATCTAACAGGACTAGCAGCCCCTGGTCGAAAGATGAGTCCACGCTGATGCAGGGGGTTTGATTCTGGAGACGCTCTATGTGGAGCTGGTATATAACGAGTGGTAACAGGATAATTGACGTGTCCTAAATACCTCAGTTCATGTGTTCTTCCTTGCTGTGATCCATGATGGTTTTTTTAACATTGTTTTTCAGCCTTGACATATCATCCTTATACTGGTGACTGGTGTGAATTAATAATAATGATAATAATAATAAATACTTATATAGCGCCTATTTTCGGCTAGAGACCAAGCTCTAGGCGCTTTACAATCAACACTCGTTTTACACAACGGGCTGCCTACCTGGGTAGTGCCGACTGAAGAGCTGCCAGCTGGCGCTTCATTCAGTCGTTTCCCGTGTCATCCAGTCAGTATCGTTCCTTCATTCTTTCCATTTCTCACGCAGGGTGCATGCTATGTGTAACGTGTCATCCATACTGACGACCAAACT
>JADBJO010005964.1:128075-133075 GCA_016801955.1 Conus betulinus | reverse complement strand
AACAACAGTATAAATGTGGAGTAGACATCGAACGTTGTGGTCATCGCGACATCAGGGCATAAAAAAGCCACCGAGTGTGAGACTTAAATTACAATGATCAATGAAGACGATGAAAAAGACAAATAATGTTTAATCTGAGACAATGGGACAAATCTGCATTTTACGCTGTACTAAGACAGGAGATGTGTTGACAACGAACCACTCCCGTCCCCATTGATACTATCATTGATTTAGGGCTTTGAATTGAGATGAAGGGGGAAGTGTAAAACGTTTGCCGCTTGAGGGAAAGTCCGAGTCCTTTCGATTGTGGGAGTTGAACTTCTTGATAGTCCACCACCGCGCACCTACCTCTCTCCTCCCTAGCCCTTCTTATTCTCCTACAGACGGCTGTGTTTTAAACGTCTTACTGTAAAGTCTTTTTCCCACGATAAAGTATAACTTCTATGTAAAAAGAATTGATCCCTCTGCAACCGAACTGATATCCAACCGAACTACTATCCTAACAGAAAGACATAATATTTCTGATAAAAAAATAAAATCCTTCACTAATAATGATTTCCAGAAAACGAAACTAACTTTCTTCACGAATCAGCTTAATTTCTTTTTTTTTTTTTTATAAAGCGTTGACATTTTTCATAAACATAAGAATAATGCTCTATGAACGAAATGGTCTTTCAGGTACTGAAACTATTCTGCAGGACAAACACAGTAGGCGCGCGTTCATGCGCGCATTCGTAAGTGCGTGCGTGCACGTGTGCGTGTGTGTGTGTGTGTGTGTGGGGGGGGGGGGGGGGGGGGGGGGGGGTGCATCTCTCTCTCTCTCTCTCTCTCTCTCTCTCTCTCTCTCTCTCTCTCTCTCTCCCCACCCCATCTCCCTCTCGCCTCCCGCCTTCCTCCCCTCCCGTGACCTTTACCCGCAATTCCCTCTTCAGGCTTACACGTAGGCTACTGTGGAGACGAGCAACTCGACCAACGAGGCCCTGTATAGGCTCTGGCTTTCCCTTGAGCACATAATGAGGTTTGTGTTGTTATCATGTTCATCAAGGCCATGGGGTGCCTCATGTGATGGTTACTTCTGGTCCAACACGCCCACGGCCCCAGGTGAAGTTGTGGCTGTAGTAAGAAGCTTAAGATAAGTAGGGGTTACCTTCGTGGGGGGGACGAGGGGCCTGGGGCCTGATGTAGGTAGAACACTGCGGGACAATGAACGCGGTGATGCTGCTTGGGGTTTCCTTGACAGTGTAATGTAGGCTGTCCTGGTCTGAGAGAGAGAGAGAGGGGAGAGAGAGAGGAAAAGAAGCGAGAGAGGAGGAGAAGAGAGAGAGAGAGAGAGAGAGAGAAGGGCCTAGAGAGGAGGGAGAGAGAGAGAAGAATGATAGAGTGAAAAGAAGAGCGAGAGAGACGGAGAGAGGGACAGAAAGAAGAGGAGGGGGAAGAGGAGACTGAAGGAAAGAGAGAGACGAGAGAGAGAGAGAGAGAGAGCGAGGAGAGAGAGAGAGAGAGAGAGAGAGGAGAGAGAGAGAGAGAGAAGCGAGAGAGAGACACTCCCAACCAGGAGCACAGAGAATTGTTCAGAGAGATAGAGAGAGAGGAGAGAGAGGAGAGAGAGAGACTCACTGAGAGAGGATCGGTAGAGAAAAAACATTCTAGAGAGACGGAGAGAGTACAAACCAAAGAAAGAGGGGGCTACTGAAGGACAGACAGAGAGAGAGAGAGAGAGAGAGAGAGAGATAGAAGAGAGAGAGAGAGAGAGAGACCCAACACTCCCAACCATGTCAGCATTCAATCTTTATAGCTTTGACTCATGAGAGAATCGGTCAAGAAAATTCTAGAAACAAACAGTACAAACCAAATAGGTAAGGACAGTTGGACACAAAAGGTAAAGAATACTAACACTTGAATGAGGTCAGCGTGTAACCTTGGGTGTACCTTCATCTCCATGTTACTGGACAACAGATGTCAGGGTTGAGGGTTGGCCATGAACCCTTCTCACCGATGCTGTCATTGATCGCAGATCAGAGAGAGGTTTGAAAGCCCTGCTGGATTGATCGTTCACATAACAGGTGGGAGCTGTTCTTTGCATCGTTATTCATCCTTATCAATCCTCTCCCCCTCCCCCGTCCGATCTGTAACAGCCATAATAGCTGTTCACAGTATTGTTTCCCGATCCATATCTGATGCACCCTCGCCTACCCCCACCCTCATCCCCTCGTTAGCCCACCTCCCTCCTAAGCTTTTTTTTCCGTACTGATGAAAGTGCCTGAAGGATAAGAGCAACAAGGCACTGAAATGTGCAATTCAGTGTGCATGAGGACAATAAGATGCAGATGGAGTAGGCGAGGGAACAGGGAGGGGTCGAGAGGGGGCACGAAAATGGGAGCTAGAATTTCATTCCAGCCTGGACTTCCCACTCCACTTCGTGACAGACATTAGCAACATGTTTTCCATTTCTTTCGATGTTGTGCTCAAATGATCAAATGGTATCAGCAAAATGTTTCAGCTTCTTTCGATGTTATGCTCAAATGATCTAATGATATCAGCAGAATGCTTCGGTTTCTTTCCATGTTCTGCTCAAATGATCTAATGATGTTAAAAGCAGTCAGAGTTGTAATTCTGACATCGAAATATCATGTCACTCCAGAATGGTGGTCAGTTTCGTCCTGGTATACATTTTCGTATTTTCATCATGATCATAACTGTGTTCATCAATGACTCGTAGAGAAAGGGTGTCTTTTAAATATATACGCCTCCCAGAGAGCTAGATACCCGTTTTATCCGCGTCCCTTGAGACCATTCCATACGCCCACGTTCTCCTGGAGTGGGGAAAGGCAGGTTAAATAAGTGAAGAGAACAGGGGGCTCAAACAGGGACGAGTTTATTAGGTCACTAGGCCATCTTCTATTGTGCATGCGTCTGTCCATATTTACAGAGGATTCTATTTCGGCAGACGTTCACGGTGAAGCATATAATCTTTCCATCGCTGGTGCCGTGATTAATTCATAGCTTTCGTCTCCGACTTCAGCCTGCTTTGAAAGCTGTGGAATCGATTTCACCCCAGATGTGTCTGCTGCTTCGTCCATGCTTTTCCTCCTACGCGTAACATCTTCAGTTTTTTTTTCAGCCTTTCTGCTGCTTTCTTTCATACGGGTCAGGTGTAACAGACATGGGGAAGTAAAAAAAAAACAACAAAAAACCAGGTGACGTTTACATCAGGCATCTACACATCAGATATCAGAGACGTCTGGTTCAGAGACATTGGGTAGAGTAGACGACTCAAGGAATCATGGACATCCTGTGTAATATATTAGGCATTGCGACAACAAATATTATTAACATCGACTAACGTAGAAAACATGTGATCTGTGATAAAATGTATTGTAGACATCAAGGATTGTAGACACCAGCTATAGAAATGAGGTATCAAATGCGTTATTTTGATCTGGTACAACAACATTAAGCATCATGGACACAAGGTAGTGCACATACCAGCTACCATGCATATAAGATATTTTTGCGCCAGTGTCATATACATCTGGTGTCATAAACAACATGCGTCACAGCCATCAGACATTGTAGTCAACAGGTACCAAAGACATCAGGTATTATCAACCTTCTACACAATGGACAGCGAATATCTCAGAAAACAGAAATCGTACAGGCATGCTCTCATTCCGGTTCCAACAGTGTGTTATCATCAGCGCGGTCAAAGTGACGTTTATTTGTCGGCACAGAAAAGTCTATCATGCTGCCAAGCCTTCCCATACTACGATCTATAATCCAGCACGACGTCTGATGAATATTTGGCTGCCAAACAGACCCATTGATACATGCACCCCGTAAAGCCACATTGGACTTTGTGAGGGTATTCCGCAGAGCTGTGTCTTTTGTCTTGTGGTTGTTGTTGTTGTTGTAGCTGATGGTGGTGTTGTTGATGTTGTTGTCGTCGTTTGTCGTTGTTATTCTCAGTTCGGTCGAATTGAACCAGCTGTGGAGGATTATTTCCAAAATGTTTTTTGCCAAGCGTTTGGCACCTCCCACTCCATGTTCACCTCCCTCATCCCTGATTCCACGTCCCCCTCCTCTGTCTGCTGCTTGTTCTTGGTATCCACCCCCCCCCACCCCCCCCCCCCACCCCCACGCACACCACCACCACCACCTCCAGTACCCCGACAGACAGACACAGCCAGACCTACCCTGAACACTTAAATCTGCTGGCACAGACAGCCCCACTGGGCGCAGTCCTCAGCCAGACCCCTCACGGCAACCTGCTAGAGCAGACACAGAACTGCTGACGACTCAGCGAGGTGGGAGTCGCATATGTCCATTCTGATATAACAGGTCTCTGGTCAAACCCACTGCATAGTGACGGTGCCAGCACTCTCCGCCCTCCCCCTTCCTCCCCAATTCACCCAACTCTGACTCCGGAGTGCCCCCATCACATCCATCCAGTGACAATTCCTTTAAATGAGGACTTTGCCACGAGATGACTATGGGCATGACAGTGAAGCAGAATGGACAAAACTAGTCTGTGGGGACGATTTACAGTGCATTTTACCGGCATCGCTGCGCCGACTTCTGGCCGTTGGTACATGACAGTATCTGATTGCTCTGCACGCAGTATCCCGTGCTCAAGCTTTGTATAATAACACTAAATAGTGGCGGCGTTGGCGTCCGACACTTGCGCAAAGGCATGCAACTGGCTGAAATCAATCACGCGCTGTTGGCAATAACAAATAGGAAAGGCTTCTACCAGGTGACATATACCACGCACAAAGTACCGGCTCACAGCTGGTCTGATGTTTGGATTCAATGGTAATGCTGGAAACAGTACTGGTGGAAGTGGACAGATATGGTTGGCAGTCACAGTGCTTTGCTGCTAAGGATCCATACAAACTGACGAATGAGCCATAGAGGAACTTTCTAATCGACGAAAATCGTAGAACATGATAAACCGAAAATGAAATTCCGGGGTGCTTTATACATTTGTCTCTCCACCCCCT
>JADBJO010005964.1:115575-120575 GCA_016801955.1 Conus betulinus | reverse complement strand
ATTCAATGGAAATAGTTCAGAACACCTGGGCGCAAAAGGTGAAGACTCCATATACTTCCACGAGGTCAGCGTGTAAACCTTTGGTGTACCTTCGTCTCCATGTTACTGGACAACAAAACCAGCAGATGTTCAGGGTCGGTCGTGAAACCTGGCCGATGCTGTCATTGATCTCAGATCAGAGAGAGGTTTGAAAGCCCTGCTGCATTGATCGTTCACTTTAACAGGTGGGAGCTGTTCTTTGCATCGTTATTCATCCTTATCAATCCTCTCTTCGTTCCCTGTCCAATCTACAGCAGCCGTAATAGCAGTTCCCAGCATTCTCTTTTCATCATATATATATATATATATATATATATATATATATATATATATATATATATATATATATACTTGGAGTAAAAAAAAAAAAAAACACAGAAGTAACACAGAAGTAACCAGTTTCATTTTAAATTGTGTATTCTCCAATAAAATTTTCGCTTAAAAAGCTTCTTCAGCACTTGTGTCTTAGACTTAAGAAATATGGGGAGATAAGCATACATATCTGCAGTGGTAGATAATTCTGCCCAGCTAACAGTATGTGCTTGAGTGGGTGAATGGGAAATAATAAATGCTTCTCAAAATGAGCCTTCAGCAAGCTTATAGTCTCCACGAGGGAGACAATCTCCAATGGGGAGGAAACTCACTAGCATATAACATCTCTGGTCAGATACCGATATTTCGAAACCTGATTATTTCTCCGCAGTGACCGCGGAAAGTGGTAACTTGACTCCTCTGCCTTTTCGGTTTTAAGAAGGATGCTATCCCAGAAAAAGGCTGGTGTGCAATACCATAGTATGTTTGCTGAGTTTTCCAAAAACCAACCAAAGGTGCCACCTAAGAAGCTAAAGGAAATCACGAAAGAGCAAAACAAGCTACATTTGAAAAGTAGAAAAATAAAAAAGATAAACTCTCTCCCCCTATTTCTACAATCTAAGACATAAGAGCAAGCTTTGTTTATAATTGCATATTTCTTGCAGTCATTGCAACACCTAGCTGCCCTGTAAGTTGCTGGAATGGTGCTCGGTACTTATCCTTGGAATTTATTAGTTTATTGTACACACACACACACACACACACACACACACACACACACACACACACATATATATATATATATATATATATATATATATATATATATATATATATATATATATATATATATCATATATAAATCCTCCGCCCTACATCGTCATCAATCCACCCATCTCCTATGCTTTTTTCAATGCTAATGATAGTGTCACAAGTACAACAGTAACAAGCTTAAAGTATGAAAGTTCGTGTGCATGAGGACAATAAAATGCAGATGTAGGAGTGGAAGGAATAGGGAGGCATGCAGTGGAGGTGGATGAAAAGGGAAGCTAGAAAGCAGTTTCAGCTGTGACTTCTTACTTCGTTGCAGATATCGGCAAAATGTTTCGGTTTCTTTTGATGTGCTGCCCAAATGATCTAATGATGTTAAAACTAGTCAGAGCTAGATCTATAACTTTGATGATAAAATATTATTGCACTCCAAAACGACGACCAAGATTGCCTTTGGTATGCACTTATTATTTTTTCATGGCGATAATGATTGTGTTCATTAAAACTCGTAGAGCGCGTGACATTTGATTCTGAAAATCTATGGAGCTAGATACTCGTTTTATCCGCGATCAGTGAAAACTTACCATACGCCCACGTTCTCCTGGTGTGGAGAGAAAGGCAGGTTAAATAAGCAAAGAGAGAACGGGGGCTCAAACAGGGACAAGGTTATTAGGGCACTAGGCCGTCTTCTGTCGTGTGCGCGCCTGTCCATGTTTACCGAGAATTCTATTTCGGCAGACGTTCACGGTGAAGTATAGCTTTCAATCACTGGTGCCGTCATTAATTCATGGCCTTCGTCTCAGACTTCAGCCTGCTGTGAAAGGTGTGGAATCGATTTCACCTCAGACTGTGTCTGCTGCTTCGCCCATGCTTTTCCTCCTACGCGTAGCATCTTCAGAGGTTTTTTTTTTTTCTTTTCTCTTTTTTTTTTTGAGCCCATACTGTTGCTTTGTTTTTAATATGGGTCAGGTATAACAGACATGGAGAAATACAGAAAACGGGCAACGTTTACATCGGATATTGTACACATCACCTGTCAGAGACAACTGGCGTGCTAGGCTCTGGGTACAGTAGGCGATTACAGAAATCGTGGATATAAAACTTTAGTATTGTATACTTTCGGTATTTCACCAGCAAATGTCACAGACATCTCGCATCGTCGACAACATGTTCACGGATTCTAGATGTTGTCGGTGCCGGGTGTTACAGACATCAGACAGCACAGTAAGTGGGCGTTACAGACATCAGGTATGTAGTCAACAGGTACCATAGACATCAGGTATGTAGTCAACAGGTACCATATGCATCAGGTATACAGTCAACAGGTACCATAGACATCAGGTATATAGCCAACAGGTACCACAAGCATCAGGTATGTAGTCAACAGGTACCATATGCATCAGGTATGTAGTCAACAGGTACATATGCATCAGGTATGTAGTCAACAGGTACCATATGCATCAGGTATGTAGTCAACAGGTACCATATGCATCAGGCATGTAGTCAACAGATACCATAGACATCAGGTATGTAGTCAACAGATACCATAGACATCAGGTATGTAGTCAACAGATACCACAGACATCAGGTATGTAGTCAACAGATACCACAGACATCAGGCATGTAGTAGTCAACAGGTACCATATGCATCAGGTATGTAGTCAACAGATACCACAGACATCAGGTATGTAGTCAACAGGTACCATATGCATCAGTATGTAGTCAACAGATACCACAGACATCAGGTATGTAGTCAACAGGTACCATATGCATCAGGTATGTAGTCAACAGATACCACAGACATCAGGTATGTAGTCAACAGATACCATAGACATCAGGTATGTAGTCAACAGATACCACAGACATCAGGTATGTAGTCAACAGATACCACAGACATCAGGCATGTAGTCAACAGGTACATATGCATCAGGTATGTAGTCAACAGATACCACAGACATCAGGTATGTAGTCAACAGGTACCATATGCATCAGGTATGTAGTCAACAGATACCACAGACATCAGGTATGTAGTCAACAGGTACCATATGCATCAGGTATGTAGTCAACAGATACCACAGACATCAGGTATGTAGTCAACAGATACCACAGACATCAGGTATGTAGTCAACAGATACCATAGACATCAGGTATGTAGTCAACAGATACCACAGACATCAGGTATGTAGTCAACAGATACCACAGACATCAGGTATGTAGTCAACAGATACCACAGACATCAGGTATGTAGTCAACAGATACCACAGACATCAGGTATGTAGTCAACAGGTGCCACAGACATCAGGTATGTAGTCAACAGATACCACAGACATCAGGTGTGTAGTCAACAGGTACCACAGACATCAGGTATGTAGTCAACAGGTACCATAGACATCAGGTATGTAGTCAACAGATACATAGACATCAGGTATGTAGTCAACAGGTACCACAGACATCAGGTATGTAGTCAACAGATACCACAGACATCAGGTATGTAGTCAACAGGTACCACATGCATCAGGTATGTAGTCAACAGGTACCACAGACGTCAGGTATGTAGTCAACAGATACCACAGACATCAGGTATGTAGTCAACAGATACATAGACATCAGGTATGTAGTCAACAGATACCACAGACATCAGGTATGTAGTCAACAGATACCATAGACATCAGGTATGTAGTCAACAGATACCATAGACATCAGGTATGTAGTCAACAGATACCATAGACATCAGGTATGTAGTCAACAGATACCAGACATCAGGTATTGTAAACGTCAAGTGCCACAGACAGCAAGCCCCACAGAAATCAGGTTCAAACAGGTAGGGGCTCATCAGCGCTCATAGTGACGTTTATTTGCAGGCGCGCGAGAGTCTGACGTCATGTCGCCAAACCTACCTGTACCGTGAACTGTCCTCCAGCATGACGTCTGAGGAAAAGTTGGCTCCCAAAACAGCCCACTGACGCATGCACCCCGTAAAGCCACATGTGACTCTGTGAGGGCAATACGCAATTCAAAAGCTGTGTCTTTGCTTGCTGATGTTGTTCTTGTTGTTATTGTTATTCTTGTTGTTGTTGTTGTTGTTGTTCTTCTTCTTCTTCTTGTTGATGTTGTTGTTGTCGTCGTCACTGTCGTGCTCGCTGTCTTCTGTTCGGTTGCATGAAATCAGCTCTAGAGGAGTAATAACGCTATGTTTTATGGCCCGGCCTTCTCCATCGCCCACTTTACCCTCACCTCCCCCACTCCCGCTCCCACCCCCATCCACCCTCCCTCCACTGCTCGTCTAAGGTATCCTCCCCCACACTACCCACTCCCACTTCCCACAGGACACACACAAATGGTAAGAAAAAAAAAAACACTGGCATATGTAGCCCACTGGGAAAAACAGTCATAGTCCCCTCAAGGAAACCTGCTGAAGCGGACACTGCACTGCTGACGAATCACTTTGACAGGAAAATAACAGGATGTCGATTCTGATGCAACAGGTCTCCTATGAACCCCTACTGCCCAGGCATGGTGCCAGCACACCCACCCAACCCCCTGCTGCTCCTCTACTACCCAACCCCACTTTTAGAGAGAGAGAGAGAGAGAGAGAGAGAGAGAGAGAGAGAGAGAGAGAGGAGAGAGAGGGAGGGAGGGGAGGGAGGGGGAGGAAGAGGGACAGAGAGACACTTTGACACTTTGACACTTGACACTTTGATATTTTATTGTCATTACCAATGAGGTCTTTTGACAAGGGGGGAGAGGTAACAGAACAAAAACAATTCCCTCTTCCTTTTCCTGCAAACAAATAGTACACTTTCATTCCGAGTGTATATCAAAATCAAAGTTAACAAAAACAAATCAATTCGTAACATTTCGTTATGTCCTCACCTCAC
>JADBJO010005964.1:93075-95575 GCA_016801955.1 Conus betulinus | reverse complement strand
GGTCATGTCTTGAGATTACCCTCATCAAGACCTGCAAACCAGGCCATTACATGGACCCCAAGGCAGGCCAGAAAAAAAAAAAAAACCCGACCTATGATAAGCTGGCGACAGACAGTGGAGAGAGACCTCAGACTCGTTGACAGAGGATGGAGTGACACTAGCAGACTGGCTGAGGACCGTGCACAGTGGAGCGTCTTGACTGCCTCATGCGTCGCAAGACGCGGGGCGGGCAGAAGGGAGGGAGGGAGAAGGGGAGTGAGGGAAGGACGGCAAGGAAATGGACCAATCGCTGACGGGTTTTTAAGCCGAATCATTCTGATCACGCTGTTTAGGCCTCTCGTTAATGATTCGGGTCAAGCTTTATGCCACGTGCGCGTGCTCAATCTGTTTTCTGAACGACAGGCTGGCGGAAATGTATGTGTACTCACGTGGTGATAGATATCCTGAGGCACAAACGTCGATACTCCCCCCCCCCCCCCCCCCCCCCCCCCACACCACACACACAAACACACACACACACATTCAGACAAACACAGACACAGACACAGACACGCACGCTCGCGCGCGCGCGTGCACACACACACACACACACACACACACACACACACACCACACACACACACACACACACACACACACACACACAACACACACACGCACGCACGCACGCACGCACACACACACACACACACACACACACACACACACACACACACACACACACACACACGTACACACACACGTACACACACACACACACACACACACACACACACACACACACACACACACACACACACACACGTACACACACACGTACACACACACACACACACACACACACACACACACACACACACACACACACACACACACACACACACAAGTATGCCCCGCCCGCATGCGCGCACACACGCACGCCTGTATACGTACAACATGATAATATTCAGAAACAGAACAGGTAGAGGAACAAGGGGCAGACAAGGTTAGGAGGAGAAGCAGCAGAAAAAAGGACGACGACGACGACGACGACGACGACGACGACGACGACGACGAAGAGGAGGAGGAGGAGGAGGAGGAGGAGGAGGAGGAGGAGGAAGAAGAGCAACAACGGCAGCAGCAGCAGCTGAAGAAGAAGAAGAAGCAGAAGAAGAAGAAGAAGAAGGAGGAGGAGGAGGAGGAGGAGGAGGAGGAGGAGGAGGTGAGTAGGAGGAGGAGGAAGGGGAGGAGCAGGAGAAGGAGAAGGAGAAGAGGGAGAGGAAGAACGAGAAAGAGAAGAAGGAAAAGAAGGAGAGGGAAAAAAAAAAGGAGAAGGACAACAACAGCAACAAGCATGACAACAGTGCCAGTAAACAACAACAGCAAGGAAGAGGTGGAGGAGGAGGAGGAGGTGGTGGTGCTGGGGGAGGAGGAGGAGGGACCGGAGGAGGAGGAGGAGGAGGAGGAGGAGGAGGAGGAGGAGGAGGATAAGGAGGAGGAAGAGATAAGTTATACATCACAGCTGTCATACCAAAGAACGAGCATGATCCCCGCCCAACCCACCCCACCCCTCTCTCTCTCTCTCTCTCTCTCTCTCTCTCTCTCTCTCTCTCTCTCTCTCTCTCTCTCTCTCTCTCTCTCACACACACACACACACACACACACACACACACACACACACACACACACACACACACACACCACCAGCATGTGCACTTTGTTTCTCTTCAGTAAACCTAAAAGCATTCACACCACTTTCAGTGTAACGTCTCTTTTTCGCAGTGGAGGACCAAGAACACGAAACTTCCCCGAGTGCCTGATGCCAGTGTAAAAGCATTCCTGTCTCCTGTGGTATTCGTCCTTTCACAGTAATATTGACAGTTCCAGAGAGAGTTACGTCACGTCGTTACTCAGACTCTCTGCTGCAGTTCACAGACCTTCCAAGTTCTCATATCCTTTAAGCTGGAAAAAAAAAAAGAAAAAGAAAAAGTAAAATCAGTTTCACAACTTTAGCGTGAAGAGCGGTGGTGGTGATTAGAATGTTTTGGTCATTATATGTCATGCGCAGTCTGCAAATTCCTTATATTATTATTGTTATTATTTATTATTATTATTATTATTATTATTATTATTATTGCTATTATTATTATTATTAAAGATAGATTTTTTTTGAAACACGCAAAAGAACTTGCGACAAGTTCCTGTGCCCGATTTTCCATGTCCACTTTCCAACAAAGCTTGAATTTAAATGCATGTGGTCTTCAGTCTCGAAAGTTCAGGGGGAAGATGGACATAAAGGGAGCAGAGGAGAGGGGGTAGATCATCCAGTACTACATGAACACAACCAGAACGTCAGTGAACCTAGTCTATGGGCAAAGATGCCGAGGGCATTGGAGGTGCTGAACAGCAGGGCCGATTACTCAGAATGCTGACATGTTGATCTCCCTTGTTCCCGATTGGAATACTCGTGTCTGCTTCGAACAACATACTTTTATATAGATTCTTTCTTTCTTTCGATCGT
>JADBJO010005964.1:70575-73075 GCA_016801955.1 Conus betulinus | reverse complement strand
TCAGCATTGTCTCCATTGGTGAAGACTCTGTTGTGATCTCACCTCAGCAGTCCTTCTGTCAGCTGGCCTTTGGCTCAGTGACGGTGTCTGGCTCCCTGATTACATGGCCGGATGGCTTGTGCACCAATGGTCAAGATTCAGAGGTTGTTTAATTCATTGATTGGCCGGTTATTTGACTTTCTGATTAATTGGTTGGCTTGAAGCAGTCTCAAAACAATCGAGAGCTCAGTCATATAACAGACAGCCTCTTTTGTCTGCAGGATTTATGTTACACTGACCACAAATATGCATCTGTTAAGAATTTTAAGTTCACGTCACAACACACACACACACACACACACACACAACACACACACACACACACACACACACACACACACCACACACACACACACACACACACGCACGCACGCACGCACGCACGCACGCACACACACACACACACACACACACGCACGCACGCACGCACGCACGCACGCACGCACGCACGCACGCACACACACACACACACACACACACACACACACACAGAGAGAGAGAGAGAGAGAGGGGAGGAGAGAGAGAGAGAGAGAGAGAGAGAGAGGAGAGAGAGAGAGGAGAGAGAGAGAGAGAGAGAGGAGAGAGGAGAGAGCGATGTTACATCGGTGCCCAAATCGATAGACCAAAAAGAAAAGAAAAGAATTCGATCGGGACAGAACAGAAACCGGGTGAAACACAGCAAGGTAGTAGATGGCATGAGGAAAAGCGAGACCCATCTACCATGCAGGTCAGCCAATTGTTCCCGCAGAGTATTCAGAGGTGTTTATGTTGTCTGGTTTGTCCAAGAGAGGGATTCTGCAGGCGTCAATCCTGTTCATGGTATTGTTATTGATCACATTCCAGAATACAATGGGCATTCTTGGGTCAGTGCGTTCTCTATACGTGTTCCTCCGCCTGTATTTTTCTCGATCTGTGTGTCCAAGTCTATCTGTCTGTCTCTGTCTCTCTGTCTGTGTTTCTTTGTTTGTCTGTCTGTCTGTCCGTCCGTCTGTCTGTCTGTCTGTCTGTCTGTCTGTCTGTCTGTCTCTCTCTCTCTCTCCTCTCTCTCTCTCTCTCTCTCTCTCTCTCTCTCTCTGCCAATCTATCCGTCTGTCTGCCCTCTCTGTCTGTCTCTGACTCTATCTGTCTGTCTGTAACTCTCTTTCTCTCCATCCCTCCCTCCCTCCCTCTCTCTCTCTCTTCTCTCTCTCTGTCTCTCTCTCCCCTCTCTCTCTCTCTCTCTCTCTCTCTCTCTCTCTCTCTCTCTCTCTCCCCCCCCCCTTCTCTCTGCCCTAACAGTCTCTGACAGTTCACTGCGCCTACATCTATTAAATTAAGCTAGGGGCGGGTTTTATTTTTTTGTTCGTTTGTTTTTTTTTGTTCGTTTTTTTGGTTTGTTTGTGTGTTGTTTTTTTTTTGTTTGTTTGTTTTGTGTTTGTTTGTTTGTTTGTTTGTTTGTTTGTTTTTTTGTTTTGTTTTTTTCTCACATGTTTTTTCCTTGGAGTAATAATACAAGTTGGTCAGAAGAAAATCTTCTTGATCGTCTACATGTTTATTTTCAACAAAAGCTCCGTTTTTTAAAGCTTCTCTTCTTGGTCGTCTCGATGTTTATTTTCAACAAATCTGCATTTTGAAAGCTTTTCTTCTTGGTCGTCGCTATGTTTGTTGTCAACAAAACTCAGTTTTTTTTCTTTAATTTCCTTTCTTCTATTTTGATCTCTATTTTCTTTATCTTATTTTATCTTGAAGGGTTTTCTTCTTGATTGTAATTATGCTTGCTTTCAACAAATCTCAATTTCTTTATTCGTTTTCTTTCACTTTATTTTCATTTTTTAGGACCTTTTCCTCAATCGTCTCTATGTTTATTTTCAACAAAACTCACGGTTTGGGTTTTTGTTTGCTTGTTTGTTTGTTTTCCAAGTAATTCGCCTCGACTTTGTGTTGTACTCTTTCGTCGTATCTTTAGAACGCTTGAGTTGAATCGAGTTGGGTACAGACGCCGCTGGCACTGGGAAATGGCAGAAGAAAGTTCTTTTCGTGCAGAATGAATGTTTGATGCTTCTCTGCGGGCACGTGAAGACAAGTGTTGGCTGGAGTTGGGCGTCTAATGATTTATGTCAGAATAAGATGGGCAGCTCAACTATCAAGGGTGCTTCTCTCTCTCTCTCTCTCTCTCTCTCTCTCTCTCTCTCTCTCTCTCTCCTCTCTCTCTCTCTCTCTCTCTCTCTCTCCACACACACACACACACACACACACACACACACACACACACAACACACACACACACACACACACACACACACACACACATAGACAACCCACACACACTCAGTTATGTGCTTGCATGAGAGAGATGAGTGAAAAAGAGAGAAGAGAGAGAGGGGGGAGAGAATGGGTGCGTGTGTATGCGCGAGCGCGCGCGCGTGTGTGTGTATGTGTGTGTGTGTGTGAGTGTGTGTGGTGTGTGTGTGTGTGTGTGTGT
>JADBJO010005964.1:43075-68075 GCA_016801955.1 Conus betulinus | reverse complement strand
CTGTCTGTCTCTGTCTGTCTGTCTGTGTTTCTTTGGTTGTGTGTGTCTGTCTGTCTGACTGTCTGTCTGTCTGTCTGTCTGTCTGTCTCTCTCTCTCTCTCTCTCTCTCTCTCTCTCTCTCTCTCTCTCTCTCTCTGCGCCCCAACAGTCTCTGACAGTTTGCAGCGCCTACGTCTGTTAAGCTAGGGGCGGTTTTTGTTTGTTTGTTTTTGTTTGTTTAATTTTTGGGCTCACATGTTTTTTCCTTGGAGTAATATTACAAGTTTGTCAGAAGAAAAAATCTTCTTGATCGTCAACATGTTATTTTCAACAAAGCTCCGTTTATCAAAGCCTTTCTTCTTGGTCATCTTGATGGTTATTTTCAACAAATCTGCATTTTGAAAGCTTTTCTTCTTGTTCGTCGCTATGTTTGTTTTCAACAACACTCTGTTGTGTTTTTTCTTTAATTTCCTTTCTTCTATTTTGATCTCTATTTTCTTGATCTTATTTTATCTTGAAGGGTTTTCTTCTTGATTGTAATTATGCTTGCTTTCAACAAAATTCAATTTCTTATTTGTTTTATTTTCACTTTATTTTCATTTTTAAGACTTTTTCTCAATCGTCTCTATGTTTATTTTCAACAAAACTCGCGGTTTTGGTTTTGTTTTTGCTTGTTTGTTTGTTTTCCAAGTAATTCGTCTCGCTTTTGTGTTGTACTCGTTCGTCGTATCTTTAGAACGCTGTGGACTTGGATCGAATTCGGTTACAGGACCGCCACTGACACTGGGAAATGGCAGAAAGAAAAGTCTTTTCGTCGGGCAGAATGAAATGTTTGATGCTTCTCGGTGGGCACGTGCCCACACGTGAAGACAGGTGTTTGGCTGCTGAAATTAGGCGTCCCAACTGTTTTACTGTCAGAAATTAGATGTGCAGCTCAACTCTCTCTCTCTCTCTCTGCTCTCTCTCGCTCTCTCTCTCTATCTCTCTCTCTCTCTCTCTCACACACACACACACACACCACACACACACGCACCACACACACAACACACACACACACACACACACATAGCCACCCACACACACTCAGTTATCGTGCTTGCATGAGAGAGAACGTGTAATAAGTGTGTGCGAAAGGGAGGTATGAGGGAGGGGAGAGAGAAGAGAGGGGGGGGGATGGGAGAGTTTGAGCGCGTGTGTATGCGTGTGTGATGTGTGTGTGTGGTGTGTGTGTGTGTGGTGTGTGTGTGTGTGTGTGTGTGTGAGTTGTGATGTGATAGAAGGGAGAGGGGGGGAGAGAGAGGGAGAGGAGGTAGAGGAGGAGAGAGAGAGAGAGGAGCGAGAGCGAGGAGAGAGGAAGAGATCGGATGAGGAGGAGGGAGGGGAGAGAAAGAGGGAGAGCAATATTGTTCGGAAGGTTATTGGAAGTGCTAACAAACTATCTGGTCGTTTGTAATATAAAGAATGGCCATTGTCAGATGAGTGAAGACTACCTACCATCCCCCCCATGCTGCCCCCGGCTTCACCTCTTTCCGCTTCTCTGAAGAAGAAAGTCTCTATATTCCTATTCTCTTTCCACCGACGCACCGCATTTCCACGGTCCCCTTTCATCATTTTTTTCGTAATTCCGCTACCGGGACTCGACCCGGCCCGCCACCCAACCAACTCCCACCCCACCCAGGCCCACCCAACACTTCACTTACCACCCACCCCCCTATCGATTTTGGGTTTACCCCATTACCCCCCCCGAAACGCTCCCTGGATAGCCCCACCCCACTGAGTAACTACCCAACCACCGACACCATCCCCCCCCCTTCAACCCCGACGACCGAGGGAGGTCAAGACCTCCGACCTCCCTCAATTGCTAACTACCACTCCGCCTTTCCCCAGCTATGCAGAGCAATTCGCCCACGTGTCATGTTCCACTGCATAGCTTTCACAATAAAACGTTAAGGGACAGAAGAAAGAAAAAAAACAAAATGAAAATGAAATCAAATTCGCTTATTCGCCTTTCTCTATAAAGGGGCAAAGTACGAAGAAAGAAAAAAAAAAAAAGGAATACGTTATAAAGGGGAAGGGAAATGTGATAGTCAACAGGAACATAACTCTTATCTCCTTGTTGTGGCTAAAGGATCGGCTGCTATGTAAGGACCTGGTGGAGCATGATCATGGCAGCAGTGAAACCAGAACATTCTTCCCACAGTGGTAAGGAGTAAAGCTGGAAGCAAGCACATCCATGTGGAATTCTTTCATTGTTTAACAATCTAACCACACATTCTTCAGCGGCTGCTGTGTCATCAGTAGAATAAACAAACCTAAAAAACGGCGTATGTTGTTTTGTAGTGGGTTACAATCATTCAAGATTCCTCTTCGTTACAATACACAACGGGATATATGTATAGGTCTTTGTTTGCTTCTCTGTCTCTCTCTCTCTCTCTCAAATCTCTTCTCTTAGCAAATCTCTGCATCCTCACTAGAATCTCTGGTCTCTGCTCAAATCCGTCTCTCTGATCTCTCTCTCTGATGCCTGCCAGTAAGCACGAACGAAAACAAATTGTTTCAAATTGAGGCAACATGACATTCGCAACCTCACGGCCCACCAAGCCGGATACCCTCTCCTCACATCACACTCTCGTCACCTTTCTGCTTCTGTTTCTCTGTCTGTCTGTCTGTCTGTCTGTCTGGGGGTCTGGTGTGTCTGTCTGGTGTGTCTGTCTGTCGCTGCTGATCTCTTCTCTCTCTCATCATCTCATCAGTCTCATGCCTCGCTGGCTTGATCATCTCATCTCTCCCTCTTTGTCACCCGGCCCCCTGCTGTGTCTTCTGACTGGCCTGTCTCGCAGTCTCTGTTTCTGACTGTTTCTCTCTGTCTGTGCTGCCTGCGCTTTCTAGCCTGTCGCGTTCCGCGTCTGTCTGTCAGTCTGTTTCTCTCTCTCTCTCTCTGCTTCTGCGTCCTCTCGGCAAGTGACCTCCTCTCTCTCTCTCTGCTTCTCTCTCCCTCTCTCTATTCTGGCTTCTGTACTGGCAATTTCGCTGACCTTCAAAGGTCTCCTATAGCACCTTCAAAGGACCTTCATCAATCCATACGGACCTGAAAGGTAAAAACAAACACTGCGGCGCACTCTGTCTAGCACAGGCCGAGGTGAGGGACAGGGAGTCTATAGGACGTAGAGGCTAGGAGGAACCTGGTGGGGGCCAAAGTAGCTATTTATTGAGGTAGAGAGAGAGAGCGAGGATCGAGAGAGGAGAGGAGAGAGAGAGAGGAAACAGATAGTGGACAGACGAGAGGGGAAAAGAGAAGAAGAAAGAACGAAAGGAAAGAAGAAAAGAGTAGATTCGGAGAGAGAGGAACCTACTCAGATACAGGGAAGGACAGACATGTATAACCAGACTGTCATTACAGTCGGATACTAGATGCAGAGGATAGCGAGAGAATAGACCATCTTAGTCAAAGCGGAGGAAGCCGGGAGGGGACAGAGGAGGGGTAAAGCAGGAAAGAGAGTAAAGAGAGGGTGTAGGGGGGATGAAAAGAAACGGGTGTGAGGTGAGTGGAGTGATGGACTGTGAGGACAGGGAAGACATGTCTGTAGGTTGTCAAAAGACCAGCCCCACAGGTATGAGAATTCTATTATATTTGAAACACAACACGTGGCAGAAGTCAGCACTGAAAATGATGGCATAAAACAATTTGTTAAGCAAACAAAAAGACAACACAGATGACAAAGTAAAACTGGAAGAACAATGTTTGCAACACGTTGATGGGGACTAGTAATAGTAAACATTTCATGCATATTTTGTGAGATTGCAATCCTTGTCAAGGTTTTTTTTTCTTCTAGCTCAAAGGGAGGAGGAAGTGGCCGTCGTGAAGGGCGGGTGAAGGGCGTAAAGGGCTAGGTAGGGGGGGGGGTGGCCTGCCCTCTTGGCTCCGTGTGGGGGAGTGGTGCGTTGTGGTGGTTTGGTTGTATATTAGTAGCGCCTAGGCGGAGAAACAGCAGCAGAAGCATCGCTAGAATAGCATCTGCAATTCATTACTAGACACTATTATTGTCCCGGGCACGCTATTTTGCCGGAGCGATGGGAGGGGTATCTCAAAACAATAAAAAAAAGGAAACCAACGAAACTATCAAGTCAAAAAACGTGTCCACTGCTACCACCGTCATCCCAAACCTAAGGTTGATTGCAGTTGGAAGGTTCGGCATTGAAATCGGAGATCGAGTTTGATAGAGTATATTCCGAGTCCTCTTTTTTATGTTCATCCTTGGCAAAGGAAGATGATTTTGCGCCAAATGTGCATGCTGAATATAACAATTAAACAGGACCCAACGGCATCCCCCCCCCCCTCTCTCTCTTCTCTCTCTTCCTGCTCTCTCGACGTTCTACTGCACTGCCTCTCCTCTTAACATCCTTCGATAGGAGGACTTCGGTCTTATTTTATGTCTGTTGTGTGCTGATATTTCTTCTCTGCTGTGTAATCAATTTCTTATTATGTTTTTTGTTGTTTCAATCACGTTTTCCTCTCTTTTAACGTCATCTACCTACGCTTAAATGCTGAAGGGAGGGAATAGTCAAGTCAAGCTGTTTAATAGTATTCGTTAAATATTTATGTGTTCGTTAAACTAATTTGTAAGTTTTAGTCGCGTAGTCGATGCCTTAGTTAGTCCCTTAGGCAGGGCAGGGCCGGATGAAAAAAATGAGCATGTGTTGCTTATCTGTGTTAGCCCCCTGTTGGAAATAGAACATGATAAGCCGTGTATGATGATGATGATGATGATTATGATTGATGGATGATGATCATCATCATCATCATATCATCATCTTCATCATCTCCTGCTCTCTCCTATCTGCCTCAAAACGTCCCTCTCTCTCTCTCTTGTCGTGTCTATTCTCTTCATCTCTCCGTTCTCCGTCTCCTCTCTCTCATGGTCTTGGATTTTCTCTTCTGCCTCTCATGTCATTTATGTGTTACCTCCTGTTGAAGCTCCTTAGCCCGTATTGTTGCGTTGTTGTTGTTGTTGTTGTTGTTGTTGTTGTTGTTGTTGTTGTCGTCGTTGGTTGTTGCATGTCGGTTGTTGTTTTGTTGTTGTTGTGTCGTCGTCGTCGTCCTCGTCGTCGTGTCGTTTTCAGAGTATTTTCCCCAGTGGCAAAATCCAGGAGTGTAAAAATTACTTTCCTAATTGATTCTATCGGAAATTAAAATCCAGAAAAACATATACATTAAAGGGTAATTCAAATGTTTAATTACGTCCAGTTATTTTTGTAACAGTGAAGGGAGTAAGGAGACTTAGGAGGGGAGAAAACACTGAAGGCTAGTGATGCTGAAAACAGAATGAAGAAGATTAATCATGCGGAAATTATATCTTCGCGATTAGAGGTTTTGGCAGCTTTCACCGCTACGCATCACACACTAATCGCGTCAGCGTGCGCGCGCTGCAGCACACACTCACACACACACACATCCTCAGCACACATGCTACTACACACAGCACAGCACAGCATCACAGCGCAGCTGCGACGCACGGCAGCGGCACACCCACACACAAACACACACACACACATGCACAACAACACACACTACACACCATCATCCCAACACTAACATCAGTCACATACCCACACAACGAACACAAACGCACACACACACACACCCACTACACACACACACCCACACACAGCACAGTCACACATTAATCCACACGACATACGACTCTCTCACACGACACACACGCATCCACACGCACACGCAGCACACACACACACATCCACATCACACACACACACCACACACCACACACCAAACACACACACACATCGACTCGGCGCTAATAGCCACACCCACACACAACTACACTACACACACACATCCACATCACGCTATCTACACACACACACATCACATCATCACGACATTTCACAGTCTACATGCCGGTCCCCTCGCAGCTCCCTTCGCACTATCATCCACAGCGACACGACAGCGCTCGCAACACTGTCACAGGCACATACCCCCACACACACACACAGGCACACACACCACTACTACGACACACACACTCTCGCTACGCAGCGCACTCTACAAGTCACTCACTTCTTGTTCCTCATAAGAGTCCGCCCCTAAACTTTTCCGTGCATCGCACACACAGCACGTTCACGCACGCATCTACACTAGCACAGCCACACACACACTACACACAGCACACACAGCACACACTACACCCCCACACACCACACCCTTCAGCATTCTTCGGTGGTCTAACCTTTCGAATGACTGTGCAGAAGTCCCTATATACGTACACCCTACAACAATTACAATTAACAGCAACGTCATATACTATCGAAAGATATTAGGAGGCATTAAAATTACGCACCACACTTCCATCTCCTCTACCATGTGCTACCACTTCCTTTCCTCCCACTTTCAGCACCACGAATGCTTGGATCGGTGATTAAAATTGGACATTGATACTGTAGGTGTTGAATCTGTATGTAATAAACGAAAAACTTGCACTCGACAACTACTTTCGCGTGTTTTATCAGTTTTGGCAATTTCAGAGATCGGTGTTTGCTGACGCCGTTATTCCCGAGGAATGCTCAACTGTGTGTCCAACTCCATTGCTGGCGTTTTGAGGAGTGGTACGTGATGAAACCAGTGCACGTGCTCTTACTGGCTGTTCAGAGATAACACGGGAAACAGTGCCGGTAATGCTTTCACTCGAATTGCGCTTCTTCTTTTTTTTTTCCTCCTTCACTCCTCCACGCGCTTTCTTCATTTTTTTTTTTCTCTCTGCTTGCTTGTTTTCTTTTCTTTTTCTTCTTTGTATTTTGTGAAGGCGGGCTCCCCCCCCCCCCCCCCCCCCCCCCTACCCCGCCGCCGCCCTCCTTCTCCACTCCAACTCTCAAGCGCACCATGGCCAGTCTGTATGTTGTATTGCTACTAATGGAAATTTTCTTGCTGACTTGCTTTTGGCGTTTTGATACAGCGCGCGCCAGGGTTTATTTTTGTATTAGTGTTAGGTGTAGTGACACTTTCATCATACCGTGTGTAACGAAAAGATACAGCAAAAAAAAAAAAAAAAAAAAAAAAGGGGGGGGGGGGGGCGGCGTCGTGGGGGGGGGGGGGGGGGGGGGGTTAGGAAGATAGTAAGGTCCGGGCATCTCCCGGGAACCATCCTTGCAACGAAAGACGAAAACAAGCATGTAGAGGGACGATACCAGCGCAGAAGGACAGAAAGAAAGCGAGGAACAAGAAAAGAGAGAGAGAGAGAGAGAGAGAGAGAAGAGAGATAGAGAGAGAGAGAGAGAGAAAGGGGGGGGGAGGGAGGGGTAGGAGGAGGGGGACACACACCCAGATGTAGTAAAGGTGAGTACATCTCCATCTCGTGAACAGGCCTCTTCCCCTATAAGAAGTGCTATCCTTGCGAGTGAAAAAAGAGGAGACTACAAGGCGTATTGGCCTTCTTGCTTAGGACAATATACGTTGACCTCAGGATTATCACTGGTTTTCCTTAGGAAAACAGGAAAAAACATACTTATCATATAACAAAAACAATGACAACATTTGTGATTCTGAAGCGAACCAGAGAACACACTTATCCTGTCATGACGACATAGTAAGCAGTGTGTGTGTGTGTGTGTGTGTGTGTGTGTGTGTGGTGTGTGTGAGAGAGAGAGGTAGAGAGAGAGAGAGAGAGAGAGGAGAGAGAGAGAGAGAGAGAGATAAAGAGATAACACACACTTATCCTCGTCATGACGACATTAGTAAGCAGTCGTGTGATTAATTTGAAGAGAAAAAGAGAGAGAAAATAATTGTTGGGGAAAACGGAAAAGCGGCCCGTAATTCTTTATAGATAAAAGCGGAACGACAATTGTGGTTTTCCCCTGTCATTGTGTTTTGTCCAGCAGGACATCGACTTGTTCTCCTTAAAAGGAAACAAAAATCCCGTTTTTTATGGTAATATGGGCTCCCCTCATTCATTCTTTGCCTACCATTTTCACCTTGTGCCCACACCTTCATGTTGGCAGATAAACTGTCCAGTTACAGGTCTTCTGGTCGCTTCCACTTCCATCATCCCCCATCCAGCAGAACTGAGGGGCGCTGCATTAAAACGGTTTCAGAAACTCACAAAACCTCTGCCCACAAATCTTAGGTAAATGTTTTTAGCGAACCGCCAAAAGAAACGTGGACAAACAAATCACAAGACAAAACACTTTTTGAGGGAATAAAAAAAAAGGAAGGTAACAGCCGTCGAAGGAAAGAAACTGTGTTCTGTGGTTCGCTTCAACGATCACAGATTGTTGTTTCTTGCCATTGTTTTTTGCTATGTAAGAACTACTGTTTTCCCCTTTTAACAACGAAAATAACAGTGGTCTGGTTTTGTCATGGGGAAGTTCTGGCACTGCTTGCCTCAACTCCAAGCCTCCTGTGGTTCAGCTGGCTGTTTTGTCTTAAAAAAGTTTGTTTTGGGCTTGTTTGTAGGTTTCTCTTTTTCAATAATTCACGGAACGCTTTCATGGTTCAACACAATTGTCGTTGCTTTTATATATAAAAATTGGCAGCTGCTTTTTTTCCGTTTTCCGGAATCCTAACAATTATACTTGATCTCTCTCTCATCTCTCTCTCTCTCCTCTCTCTCTCCCTCTCTCTCTCTCTCTCTCCGTCAAGCTCTCTCTCTCTCCAAATTAAGAACACTTCAGTGTTTTGTCTTGTGACTCGTTTGTCCACGTTTCTCTCTTTGCGGTTCGCTAATATTTATTAAACATTTGTTTAGATTTCCGCCTGCATGCTGTCGTCCTCACTTTGCAACTAGGTCTCTGCCTACAAAGTTAACCATCGTTGTTGTCTTCGATCTGCTGCCCCCTTCAGGTGCATGCTGTTGTCTGCAACCTTTCCTTCGTCGTGCTGTTACCCTTCCTTTTTATTCCCTCAGTCTCTGTCCTGGTACTTTACTCCGTTCCACTAATTCCAGAATGTGCTCAAAAACGGAAATGGATCTTGACCTCTGGCACCCGTGTGCGAATGAAACTGCCGTTCAGGTAGACTGATAGCTGGGGAGAATTAAACTGGGCAGGGGACGTAGCAGGCGAATGGTTGGAGTCTTTTGACCATCCCTGAATTCTGACGACAGCTCTCTCTTCTCTCTCTCTCTCTCTTCCCAGTCTCTTCTCTCGATCTCTCCCGTCGTCTCTCTCTCTCTCTTTCTCTCATCCTCTCTCTCTCTCTCTCTGTTCTGTCTCGGAAGCTCTCTGTCTGTCTCTGTCCTTCTAGTCTGTTTGTCTGTCTCTTTGTGTGGTGTCTGTGTGTGTGTGTGTGTTTGTGTGTGTGTGTGTGTGTGTGTGTGTGTGTTGTGTGTTGGTGTGTGTTGTGTGTCTGTGTGCTTGTGCGTCGGGCGTGCGTGCGTGCGTGCGTGCGTGTGTGTGGTGTGTGTGTGGTGTGTGTGTGTGTGGGTGTGTGTGTGTGTGTGTGTGTGTGTGTGTGTGTGTGTGTAAAAGAATTATTGATTACCAAGGGTTTCGTTGTTTGTTTGATGTTTTTTTTTTCCCCCAGAATGGTTGTTGTTCGTCAGTGAATGAAAAAAAGAATGTATATACTGTATTGAAAAGGTCATAAGAATAATGCGCATAATTTTAATATTAATACTTTCTCTTCGCTCGGACACCAAACGTCATGCTCGCGTTTACATCTTCAGCATTCCATTTGAGTGTATAACAAGAGGCTGTCAAAACTGCAGCCATTTAAACACGCCGGATATTTTGACCTGGGATATGGAATAAGATCTACTCCAGCGGTGTATTTCATTTCTAACACACTGCTGAGGTTTAGCGGCGGCGATACCCAGGCTGAGAACACAATGTTGACAACACACTGCTGTCCATCTTCTAGCAGTCTTTAGCCCGGTGTGGGATGGACGGACTGATCTCAAACCCTCGTCTTCCGAGTCTTCAAGCATGGTTCATGACGTTGCTGTACCCGCTTCCTACTCTTCCAGGATGTATTTCAGGTGTGGCATCAGTTTTGCTTGGGAACAGCAGAGCTCGAGCGCTACGTCAGTGAGACGCCGAACCATTTCCATGTGTCTTTGTTGGCCTCCGTCGATACCACCGTGCTAATGTTGATACCGTACATCAGCAGAAGTCAGAGAAGTTTCCTGATCAGCAAGAGCTGAAGGAACTAGATGAGTGATTTACTGGGGACAGCGTACTGGTCGATTATCGGCAGGCTTTTCTTCTGTCATTTGATTGGTCCCCCCTCCCCCCCCCCCCCTTTGGGAATTAAAGGAAGCCATCATACCACCAAACCTGTTGACTGGTTCTTCTGTCACCACTGGAATGGCTGGCATGTAGGCTACAGTGTAGGCTCGCTGTTCTAGCTATGTTCTTTTCGACAGCGACAACGTTCATGAATTCTTTGGGTTGAAACTCTTCCTCCGTGAAGCAACTTACTGGTATAAACTGCTTCGATAGTTTGTGTGTACTCATCCCTGGGGGATCCATGATCCATTCACAAGGATTGATGAAATTCTGTGGCTCATGGCTGCTTTCAAAATGACCTCATTGCTAACACAAATGATGATGATGATGATGATGATGATGATGATGATGATGATGATGATGATGATGATAGTAATAGTAATAATAATGATAGTAATAATAATAATAATAATAATAATAATAATAACAATGATGATGATGATGAT
Source organism: Conus betulinus (assembly GCA_016801955.1). NCBI lineage: Eukaryota > Metazoa > Mollusca > Gastropoda > Neogastropoda > Conidae > Conus > Conus betulinus. The sequence goes on along the minus strand of JADBJO010005964.1, from coordinate 57,411 downwards.
AATGATAATGATGATAACAACAACAACAACAACAACAACAACAACAACAACAACAATAATCATCATCATCATCATCATCATCATCATCATCATCATCATCATCATCATCATCATCATCATCATCATCATCATCTTCGGCATACGCAGGCTGACACTCCTGCGGACACTCCCCTTATGGACAGGCAAGTATTAATTCCATCTACCCAACAAAGGGGAGTGGAGTTTTGTGTGTATGACTTTTTTTTTATCCCGCCATTAAGGCAGCCATGCTCCATGCTTCGGGGAAGGTGCATGCTATGTGTAACGTGTCATCCATACGAAGAGCCATTATTATTAGTATTATTATTATTATTATATTATTATTATTATTATTATTATTATCTTCATCATCATCATCAGCAGCAGCAGCAGCAGCAGCAGCAGCATTGTTGTTATCATTATTGTCGTTGTTGTTTTTCGGTATCATCATCATCATCATCATCATCATCATCATCATCATCATCATCATCATCATCATCATTATCACAGGCGTCATTGTTATTATTATCATTATTATTATTATTATTATTATTATTATTATTATTATTATTATTACTATGATAGATAGATAGATATAGATAGATAGATAGATAGATAGATAGATAGATAGATAGATAGATAGATAGATAGATAGACAGGCAAATAGATAGAGTACGTCTTCTTATCGGATAGAAGCTCTTGCACAGGTCCTGCTTTTCTGTTGAACATTTCCTATGTCTGGTCCATAAACCACTATATCAGTGGTGACACTGGTGGTGGTGTGACTGTGCCATCAAATGCCGCCGCTCTCGCCTACAACCGTTCATACCATGTTTTTTTTTTTGATGTATGCTGTGACATCATAATATAAGGAAAGACAACAACGCTGGCATGACCACGTGACCAGATCCCGTGCCCTTGATGAAACAAATCCTCATGTGAACTATTGCTGGGATTTAAAAAAAAAAAAAAAAAAAAAAAAAAAAAAAAAAACAGAGGAGAAAACTAGGGGAAACTACCAGTGGCCTAGCAGCATTGTGGAGTGTGACCAGGGTAACCATCCGCAGAGAAGCAGACCTTTCCACATATAGAGCTACAAGAGCTGGAGCAATCCCGGTAGGCAGGTCTTCAACGCGGCGTCCCAATGACATTTCAAGGACTGAAGGGAAAGGAAAGAGAGCTTCGGCATTGTTGGAAGAATCTGAAAGTGGCTTCCGAGAAGTTTGTAAGGGAAATAAAAAGAAGAAGTAGCATGTACAAGAATAAGAAGTGAATCTAGACGGGCTGTGTGTGTGTGTGTGTGTGTGTGTGTGTGTGTGTGTGTGTGTGTGTGTGTGTGTGTGTGTGTGTGTGTGTGTGTGTGTGTGTGTGTGTGTGTGTGTGTGTGTGTGTGTGTGTGTGTGTGTGTGTGTTTTACGTCTGTACAGGGAATGGAATAAGTGCAATCTTTGCTTCCTTTTTTCTCCGACGTTTTCGCGCTATGCTGTTTAGTGGCACACTGTTTTAACCCACTTTCCCTTCTCCGTCTTGTTTCTCTTCAACCTGGCTCCTACCCTTATGCAGGAAATGGTGCAGTTACCTTTTGTCAGGTTTTTTTTTTTATAGGGAATGGTGCAGCTAGCTTTCTGTCAGGTTTTTATAGAGTATGGTGCAGTTAGCTTTTTGTCAGGTTTTTAAAGGGAATGGTGCAGTTAGCTTTTTGTCGGGTTTTATATAGGGAATGGTGCAGTTAGTTTTTTGCCGGGTTTTTATAGGGAATGGTGTAGTTAGTTTTTTTGTCGGGTTTTTATAGGGAATGGTGCAGTTAGTTGTTTATGGGTTTTTATAGGGAATTATGCAGTTAGCTTTCTGTCAGGTTTTTATAGGGAATTATGCAGTTAGCTTTTCGTCAGGTTTTTATAGGGAATGGTGCAGTTAGCTTTCTGTCAGGTTTTTTATAGGGAATTGTGCAGTTAGCTTTAGACAGTAAGAAAGCGTCAGAGAGAGACAGCCAGCCAGCCAGCCAGCCAGTCAGTCAGCCTACCAGACAGAGACAGATACAGACCGACAGACCGACATAAACAGATAAACAGACAGACAGACTGCCGAAGGGACAGACAGAGCAGACAGATATTCAGATGGTCGGACGGACACAGAGAGAGAGAGAGAGAGAGGGAGAGAAGAGAGAGAGGAGAGAGAGAGAGGAGATGAGAGAGAGAGAGAGAGAGAGAGAGAGAGAGACCGACAGGCAGACCAGACGAGACAGACAGACAGACAGACCTAACAGACCGACAGACCGACAAACTGAAACAATGCAGAGATAAGTGGCAGGTGAGCGAGTTCACGTGTGGTCAGCTGTATTCTTAGACCCACTTTCTACCATTTTGCGCAGTGATCTTGCCGTGCATTGTGACAGCCTGGAACGAATAGAACCATTCTTACCGAAACCCCTACTTGTTTGTGTTTTATATTCTGCTATCTCTCAGCAGGGAGGAATGTTTTTGTGTGTGTGTGTTGGTTTTTTTTCATGCCATGCAATGAAACAGTCGACGCTTTTTCCCCCACCACTGTAAAGACCTCCGTCCTTGTTTACTTTTTACAGATTTTACTTGACAAATGCGGGTCACGCACAGAATGAGGCGGATTTTTTTGTGGTTCCTCTTTCTGAGGTTTTATAGTGGCAAGATTTTAACAAAATTTCGGATGGGTGGGTTCAGAAGATGCATTTTAAAGAGTTGTGAGAATGAATGACTTGTGAGTCGATTTTCAACGTGGTGACAGCCCTGATATGGCCCTTTGCGGTCGGCTGGGCTATAAGCAACAATGCCTTACCTTCCCTTCCAGTCAACATTCAGTTCAATTTTTTTTTCTCAAGAAATAAAGATTGTACTGTATTTTCCATTTTTTTTTTTATTCACACCACATTCTATCTGAAACACGAGTCATAATGTATTTGGGTTAACCTTTGAAAATAAGGAGGTTCTCTCTCTCTCTCTCTCTCTCTCTCTCTCTCTCTCTCTCTCTCTCTCTCTCTCTCTCTCTCTCTCTATTTTTTTTAAAAGAAAGTTATTGGGAAATTTAGAAAGAGAGGGGGTTAGTTACCGCCAAGGACATTGACAAACAAAGCACAGGACAAGACAGTATGCATGTCGACCTCTTGGGTCTTGGTTATTGGAATTCATTTCTGTAACTGTTAATCCAACCGGTTGTAGTCTGTCTACAAATGCGCTGTGGAAATACATAAAAACAAGCACATCGGCACACACAGACCCACAGACCCACACAGATCCACACACACACAACACACACACACACACACACACACACACAACACACACACACACACACACACACACACACGCACGCACGCACGCACATACACAGAGAGAGAGAGAGAGAGAGAGAGGAGAGAGAGAGAGAGAGAGAGAGAGAGAGAGAGAGAGAGAGATGAACCTTTAGCTGTGGTGCTGCCTATGCAACGCAGCCAGAGACCGTTTAATGTCCATCCCGAGTCAACACTAGTGATCGCGTGCCCGCAGAAAAGCAACCACCAAACATTCATCTAATTCTGCATGAAAAAGGGACTGTCTTCTGAGAATTTCCCAATGGCAGGAGCATCTTCACCGAACTAAGTCCAACCCGGGCCTTTCTAGCAAATGAACAAATCGCACTCTTTAAAAGCGAGGCCACAGAAATGAAAAAAAAAAAAAAGGTGCAGTTTTGTAAGCAAAATACGAAGACAGTTGGAGACAATCAAGAAGTATTGTATTGCATTTTTCCCGCGTGAACTTGCGATGTTACTTGAACTATAACAGTATGAATGCGAAGACAGAAATATAGTTGGCTGTATGAACAGGGATAGCCACACCAAAGACTCCTTAGCTCAGCGAAAAGAAGCAGAGGAGAAGAAGAAGAAAATAGACTTTCATGTACTGTGCTATCAAATATCAGAAATAAAGGATTGCAGATGGGGGTGGGGGGATGGGGGGTGGGGGTGGTATGGGTTAATGAAAAAAAAAGCGTTATGATGCTAAGCCAGTCGGATAATTCCCACTTGAAATCACCAATGAAACTTGCCACGTTTGGAACATGTCATCTAGGGTGGGACACTGCAGCGCATACATGGACGATGACGTTGTGTATACAAGGTGAAAAGGGTGTACGACGATCAAAAGGGATGCACGTGATGACCTTACTGTGTGTGACAGGACATGTTTTTGAATGTTTAAAAACTTGAAATGTTTGGACTGTTTCAAGTAATGTTTTCAGGTCATTAGCGTGCCTTATTTCTGAGAACGTACGTAAAATGACCACGGATGTGTTTATCTTGGTTATATATTAGTGTATAGCTTTGACATGATGAGATGCAGATATAACTGTTGTTGACTTCAGACGTTTGCTTTTCTCTTGGAGTGGGAATCAGGAGAGATGTGACGTGCGGAGGATGGACGTCGTCAGTAATCTGCCTGTCTGACAGTCTGTCGCTTCCTTTAGAAGCTGGAAGGGAGGTGAGACTGGTGTAGTAATAAATGATGATGATGATGATGATGATGATGATGATGATGATGATGATGATGATGATGATAAGAATAAATAATACTGGTGATAATACTGGTAATGATAATAATAATAGTAATAACGATAATAATGGTGATGATGATGATGATGATGATAATAAATAATAATAATAATAATAATAATAATAATAATAATAACGATGATGATGATGATGATGATGATGATGATGATGATGATGATAACAATACTACTACTACTCCTACGGCCTATATTTGGGGTTTAGGTCCATCTCTCTCTCTCTCTCTCTCTCTCTCTCTCTCTCTCCTCTCTCTCTCTCTCTCCTCTCTCTCTCTCTCTCTCTCTCTCTCTCTCTCTCTCTCTCTCTCTCTCTCTCTCTCTCTCTCTCTCTCTCTCTCTCTCAACGTCTCTCCTCTTCTCTCTCTCTCTCTCTTTCCACGTCGTTTTGTGTGCTTCTATACTCGTTGCCTTTTCTATAAAGTTGCATTGCTAACCCCAACACATGGTGGCGAGGACTGGATGTTAAAGAACACAAAAAAGTGCTTGTCTATTATCCTCTTATTGTCTCGTCTCTTCTTGTCTCGTCTCGTCTTGTCTTGTCCGTCTGTCTGTATGTCTGTCTGGAGGTCTGTCTTTGTTTTTTTGTCTCTGTCTCTGTCTCTCCCTCTCTCTTACACCACCCTCCCTGCCGTGTGTGGTTGCCAGGATGCGTGCGTGCGAGCGTATGTGTGTATGTGCGTATGTACGAGATGTACGGAGAGAGAGAGAGAGAGAGAGAGAGATGGAGAGAGAGAGAGAGAGAGAGAGAGAGAGAGAGAGAGAGAGAGAGAGAGAATGAATGAGAGGTTTATTGTGGTAAGCTTCACAAAGCCCAGTTACAAAGTCGGGAAACGAAGGGGATGGGGCCTGCACATGCACAAGGATTAGGAACGAACACATCACCCAGAAAGTACATTGCCGTGTGGATTCCAGATCACAGAGATGTCTAAACCATAGAATGCAATAAAAAGACAGGTAACTGTCGATCAGAGTTTCTGGATGTTTATCAACATTTACAAGGGTACAATAGTCACGACGGATCGTCAAGATTTCCGTTTGGAACCTCTTCGCTGCGTGCCGCGCTGCCTTTCTTCTCTTCTCCTTCTTCAACTCATACAGGCGATCTTTCATTTTCCTCGTCGTTTCTTCCAAGTACGCCATTATGTCTGTGATTTTGTGTGTGTGTGTGTGTGTGTGTGGTGTGTGTGTGTGTGTGTGTGTGTGTGTGTGTGTGTGGCATCAGTTATCAGATCAATGGAGCACCAAAGTCGGTGATTTTTCTCTCTCTCTTTTTGTCCTTTTTTTCCCCCTAAGGCCGAAATCCACCTCTTCAATTTCTTTTCTGGTGCTTCACACTGTACTCTTCATCTGCCAAAAAAAAGCAAAACAAACAAACAAACAAACAGACAGACAAGCAAACAAAAGCAAATTTCTACTACTAGCTTTTTTTTTTTTCTTTTTTGTCTTTTTGTTTTCTTTTCTCTCCAACCAATCCCTTACACACCATGCGTAGTCTGTATGTTCTCTTACAAATGGACATAGTCTTGCTGGTTTTTAGTGTTTTGGTGTTTGATACAAAATGTCTGGGTTTGTTTATGTTCTAATGGGTGGTGTACTGGCCCTCTCACACTGATAATGTGTTGCTTATACAAAGAGAGCAACAGAAAGGAAACAAAAGACTAGAGAGAGAGAGAGAGAGAGAGAGAGAGAGAGAGAGAGAGAGAGAGAGAGCGAGAGAGAGACAGACAGTCAGACAGAGAGATAGACAGACAGACAGACATGTCTGTGATTGTAGTGTCTGCATGGAGTGTCTGTGCATAATCATTACTACAGCCAGTCTGAGAGAGAGAGAGAGAGAGAGAGAGAGAGAGAGAGAGAGAGAGAGAGAGAGAGAGAGAGAGAGAGAGAGAGAGAGAGTGGGTGGTGGTGGTAGTCTGTTTAATTGTTTTATTCATGATGCCATTTTGCGGAAATATCTTCGTTTGCAAGGAGAACATAAAACAGAGGACTCTGAATATATTCTATCTGATTTCATGACGACCTTCAACGAATCGAGCCTTAAGACACAGCAATTTGTTCGTGTCTTTGTTTGCTTTTCTTGTGATCTCCAGGAAAATTGGGCGCCCGGAATAATACGTCTAAGTTTGGATTGCAGATTCTAACATGCTCCTGCTGCTTTTCTCTGGCGTCGATTTTCACACCCCACCTCCCACACACTAGACCCCCCCCCCCCCCCCCTACCTACCCCGCCCCTTCCCACCCCTTCTCCTCCCTTTGGCTGAGAACAGAAACACCTTAAGATTGATCGCGCACAAAATAATTATGGATGAGATGTTTACATTACTAGTCCCCATCACGTTTGAAACACTGTTTTTTAGTTTTACTTGTTCATTTGTGTGTGTGTGTTTTGTTTGCTTAATAAATTGTTTTAATGCATTTTCAGTGCGAACTTCTGCACGTGTTTGTTTCCAAATAGGAATTATCATACATGTGGGCTCATCTTGGCACCATACAGACATGTTTTTCCGTGTCCTCACAGTCCCCACCCACCCACCACCCCCCCTTTTTTCCCTACACCTCTCTCTTCCTCTGCTTGCCTGTGCGTCTAATTTGTGTCTGTCTCTGTCTCTTTGTCTCTGTCTGTCTGTCTGTCTGTCAGTCAGTCTGTCTGTCTGTCTGTCTGTCTGTGCTGCATCTGTCTGTATCTTTCTTCTCGTTCTCTCTGTCATTGTCTGTTTGTCCATCTGTCAGTCCATCTGTCTGTCCATCTGTCTGTCCGTCCGTCTCTCTCTCTCTCTCTCTCTCTCTGTTTCTCTCTCTCTCTCCTCTCTCTCTCTCTCTCTCTCTCTCTCTCTCTCAATCTCAATAACTGTACTTGCCCCCACCAGTTCCTCCTGCTAACGTCCTCTAGCTCCCTTTGACCTCGGCCCGTGTAGACAGAGTGACGCAGTTACCGCTTTCAGTCCGTTGGAGAGAAGTCCTTTGAAGTGTCTAGAGACCTTTGAAAGGCAGGAAATTGCAGTACAGAAGAAAGAGAGAGAGAGAGAGAGAGGGGGAGAGAGAGGAGAGGGGAGAGAGAAGAGAGAGAGAGAGAGAGAGAGAGAGAGAGAGAGAGAGAGAGAGGCAGAAAGGCAGACAGACTGACAGACAGACAGAGAGAGACAGAGACAGAGACAGACAGTCAGAGACAGAGACTGCGATACAGGCAGTCAGACAGAAACAGACAGACAGACAGAAACTGAGGGGGTGACAAAGAGAAGAGAGAGAGAGAGAGAGAGAGAGAGAGAGAGAGAGAGAGAGAGAGAGACAGACAGACAGACAGACAGACAGACAACAGACAGACAGACAGACCGACAGAGACAGAGACAGAGAGAGAGAGAGAGAGAGACAGACAGACAGACAGACAGACAGACAGAAGCAGAAGATGACGGATGTTGATGTAAGGGAGAGAGTTTCGGCTAGGAGGGGGGGGTGGGGGTGCTGGTGGTGGTGGAAATATCATGTCATCGACTTGAACGTTTTACCTAACCTGACGTTTTGGCGCAATCATGTTCGTTCGCACTGGCTGGAGAGAGAGAGAGAGAGAGAGAGAGAGAGAGAGAGAGAGAGAGAGAGAGAGAGAGAGATAGAGAGACAGACAGACAGACAGACAGACAGACAGACAGACAGAGAGACAGACAGACAGACAGACAGACAAACAGAGAGAGAGAGAGAGAGAGAGAGAGAGAGAGAGAGAGAGAGAGAGAGAGAGAGAACAAAAGACATATTCCGTTGTATTTAACGGAGATCTTGAATGATTGTACCCATAAAACACCTCGCCGTTTTAGGTTTGTTTATTCTCTGAGACACCAGAGCGCTGAAGATGAGTGTGGTCTGATGTCAGGCGATGAAAGGATCCACATTGCTTCCTGCTTTTCTCCTTCACTGTGAAGATGTTCTGCCAATGATCATGTTCCACAGGTCTTCCATAGCCAGCCGATCCTTGCACAACAGGGAGGAGGCTTTATGTTCCTGCGTGTCATCATATTTCCAACGCTCTAACCCTATTTCTTTTTTTTTTTTCTTTCTTTCTTTTTAGAGAAAGGGGAAATGGAATGTTTCATTCATTTTTTTTTTTTTCCTTTCTGATCTCTTCACGTTGTATTTGAAGCTATGGAAAATGCGCGTGGGCGCGAACTGTTGCATAGCGGGAGAAGGGGGGGGTAGTTTTCACTCTTCTGACAATGATTCTTTTATTACCACGCTGAGACTTTGTAGGAGGTTTATTTGCATTTTGGTTAAACCTCATATCACATGACTAGTTTCGCACTGCTAATACATTCCAAACAATACTCTCTCTCTCTCTCTCTCTCTCTCTCTCTCTCTCTCTCTCTCCTCTCTCTCTCTCTACACACACACACACACACACACACACACACACACACACACACACACACACACACGGACAGACACACACACACACACACACACACACACACACACACACACGCGCGCGCGCGCGCGCGCGCGCGCACGGCACGCACGCATGCACGCATGCACGCACACCACACACATACACACGCATGCTCACTCGCTCCCTTTCCCTCTCTCTCTCTCCCTCTCTTCCTCCCTTCTCTCTCTCTCTTTCTCTCTCTTGCATGCATGCACGTAATTGTGTGTGTGTGTGTGTGTGTGTGTGTGTGTGTGTGTGTGGTGTGTGTGTGTGTGTGTGTGCGTGCGAGCGTGTGTGCGTGCGTGCATGCACGCGCGCGCGCGCGCGCGCGTATGTGTGCGTGTGTATGCGTGTATGTGTGTGTGTGTGTGTGTGTGTGTGTGTGTGTGTGTGTGTGTGTGTGTGTGTGTGAGAGAGAGAGAGAGAGAGAGAGAGAGAGAGAGAGTGAGAGACAGAGAGAGAGAGGGAGAGAGAGAGAGAGGGAGATCAGCACCTTTGATAGTGGAGCTGCCCATCCAATGCTGACGGAAGCCATTGAACGCCCAATTCCAGCCGTCACTTGTGTTCCCGTGCCCACAGAGAAGCATCAAACATTCATTCTGCATAAAAAGAACTTTCTTCTGCCATTTCCCAGTGCCAGCCGCGTCTGTACCGAACTCGATTCAACTCAAGAGTTCTAAAGATACGACGAAAGAGTACAACACAAAAGCGAGACGAATTACTTTGACAACAACAACAAACAAACAAGCAAACTAAACCCAAACCGTAGTTTTTGTTGAAAATAAACATAGAGACGATTGTAAAACATGTCTTTAAAATGAAAACGAAGTGAAATAAAACGAAGAAAGAAATTGAGATTTGCTAAATAAACAAAAGAAAGAAAGAAAGAAAAAGAAACCAAGCATAACCACGATCACGAAAACCCTCAAGATGAAATAAAATTAAAGACAATAAATCAAAGTAGAATAAAGGAAATTAAGGGAAAAAAGAGTTTTGTTGAAAACAAACATAAAGACGGCCAGGAAGAAAAGCTTTCAAACTGCAGATTTGTTGAAAATAAACATCGAGACGATCAAGAAGAAAAGTTGTAAAAAAAACGGAGCTTTGTTGAAAATAAACATGTAGACGATCAAGAAGATCTTCTTTCGACAAACATGTAATACTACTCCAAGGAAAACACATGCGATCACATCCCTCTCCCCTTCAAACCCTCCCCCCCCCCCCCCCCCCCCCCCCCCCCCAATCCCCACTTCCCCGACCGGACCTAATCGGCTGCCAATTTACTAAACAGGTAAGCTTTCCAGGTAGTAAAAAAAAAGTACAGCCACACAGGTGATTCGAAGTCTCATTCGTCAGCTCTGTACACAAGTGCTCTAACCATTTGTCTGTGTGCCTCTTTGAGAAGAGTGATTGATAGATAATTGACAAAATGCATGGAAATCAATGTTGATTTTAGATTGTCTTCGCATAGAGAGAGAAAAAAAAAAAAGCGAAGTCAGTGTTATATCAGCCAAGGGGTTATATTCTGAAAGCTATCGGACTATTTTGCGTTAATGTCGATCAGTAAACAAGTCTATCACGTTGCCATGTATGTTAACAGCTTTATAGTTTTGCTGCAAGAAAAAGATAACAATACAATTCAAACGAAAGTAAACATACAGTCTTAATCGACATATTTTCATTGGAAATGCATTGAACATGTTTTCAAAATTTTATATTCATTTTACTGAATCTTATTTGACACGTTTAAGTTACAGGATGCTTCTGTATACGCAAAATGAGGCCCCAAACCATTACTGATTCACTTACCAGACAAGTACGTCACACGCGCGCGTGCGCGCGCTCGTGTATGTGTATGTGTGTGTGCGTGCGTGCGTGCGTACGTGCGTGCGTGCGTGCGTGCGTGCGTGCGTGCGTACGTGCGTGCGTATGTGTGTGTGTGTGTGTGTGTGTGTGTGTGTGTGTGTGTGTTGTGTGTGTGTGTGTGTTTTTGTGCGTGTGTGTGTTCCTTTCAAGGAAGGGCGCGTACTCGATACAGTTTCAAAGACCATATTAGACCTTTTGCTCCATTTTCTGCTAATTATATTTAACATAAGACTGAAAAGTCACACACACACACACACACACACACACACACACACACACACACACACACACACACACACACACACACACACACACACACACACACACACACACAGGTTCCGGGCCTAATCCGTCTTCTGTTTTCCCTCAAAGTTGGAACACCCGTGATCCCTTTCTCTCTCTCTCTCTCTCTCTCTCTCTCTCTCTCTCTCTCTCTCTCTCTCTCTCTCTCTCTCTTTATAAGCCTTCTTCCCCATCAACACCATGTTTCCCCTCTCCCAATCCATCCTGGCATTGCAATCAGGACTTTGGATTTTTTTTCCTTCATCTCCAAGTGCTACACACAGGAAAACCAAATAGTTCATTTAACATTTAACAGGCTTTATGTTTGTTTTCAACAAAAACTCTTTCTTTTCTTTAATCACAGTTCCCTCGTATGAGAACAGAATGCAAGTCTTCATGCGAAGTTTTGGACACCAAGGTAGGAAGTTTCAAACGTTGAATAACACAGACAATGGATCTGTTTTCTGTTGATAGTGTTTACTTATTATGCACTGTTTAAAAACAAAGTCACATCCCTCGTGAATGAGTTTCTCTGCCTGATCCACATTTGATGAAATGATGGAGTGTGGAGATGAGAACCTGTTGCGTCCTATTACATCGCAGATCATCCTGTACTAACAGTGGAGTGTGTGTGTGTGTGTGTGTGTGTGTGTGTGTGTGTGTGTGTGTGTGTGTGTGTGTGTGTGTGTGTGTGTGTGTGTGTGTGTGTGTGTGTGTGTGTGTGTGTGTGTGTGTGTGTGTGTGTGTGTGTGTGTAAGACAGACACAGATAGACAGACAGAAAGTTAGACAGACAGACAGACTTAGAGAGAAAAAGAAAAGAGAAAGAGGGCAGACTGAGAGGGAGACGGTGGGGTCGGAAGGGGGGGGGGGGGGGTAGTGACAGAGAGAGAGAGAGAGAGAGAGAGAGAGAGAGAGAGACAGACAGACAGACAGACAGAGAAAAAGAGACAGGTAGACAGACAGACAGAGTAATAGACGGAGTCAGAGAGACAGAGACAGATAAACTAAGACCGAGAGATTTAGACCTTGGGTAGAACACAGAGAGAGAAAGAGAGAGAGAGAGAGAGAGAGAGAGAGAGAGAGAGAGAGAGAGAGAGAGAGAGAGAGAGAGAGATGAAGTGGAGAGAGGGAAGAAGTGGGTGGTGAAGTGGGGGGGTATTATGTCGTCAGCTTTAGTGTTTTACCCTTTCCTGACATTTTGCAAGACCATTTTCGTCCGCACTGATGAGCAGAGGAACAGAAAGAACACAGGAACAAACAAGATAATATGTATTCCACTGCATTTCGCGGCGACCTTTAACAAATGGAACCCATAACATGCGTCAGTACTCTGGATTTCTTTTTATCGCTGAGACTCCCGAGCGCTGGGGATGTGTGGTTTAGATTTCAGGCAATGAAAGGATCCACATTGCTTCCTGCTCTTCTCCTCCTCTGTGAAGATTTTTCTGCCAATGATCATTTTCCACAGGTCTTACATGACGAGCCGATCCTTGCACAACAGGGAGCAGGCTTTATATTTCTTGCTTGCCATCACACTCCAAGAATGTTTTAACCTTATTCATTAAAAAAAAAGAGGGGGGGGGGGGGGGGGGGGGGGGTCAACAAACGTTTCTGCCAGATCTCTACACGTTTTATTTTCAAGCTATGAAACATGCACGTTGGCGAATCCTAGGATTGTGAGAGGCGGGAGTGTTGCTCTCTCTGTCGAGCGGGACTTTTTGACACATGTGTGCGTATCTTACTAGTAGTGGCTGAAAGTCAGAAAAGACGAACAATTTATTCGTAATGAAACAACACAACTTAAAAATAACATTTCAGTAGTGACGGGGTGGAGGGAATGGCAAACTGCCCAGAGAATGGAAACGTGTTACATACATAAGAAGAAACGTTTTTTTTCAAGTAGCAGCATGTAAAAACTGACCTAATCCATTGAGAGTTGTGAAAATATGTTAGACTGACAAACAAAATAGTTTTCTTGTAGGAACATGTGAAGACCAATCTGAACATTCCTACCGCACGGCCCGAAACCTTTCATTGGCTAATTTGTAACCAACAAAAACACATAGCTAATCAGCTCTGTGGTTACTTGGATTCAAATGGAGATATACCACAATCTATAATTCTGTGGTATTTCAATCACCCAGGGTTTAAAAGAACAGAATCCATCAATACCCCAAGCAGCCAGCGAAAGGATGGAACACTAAACGAAAAGGAAGTGCGGTAAGGAAATACGTTGTTGAAAAACTAAATCAGTATTGAATGTAGGGGAACATCTTTCAGCCTACACAGGAGGATCTATTTAAGGGATGCAAGGGGGGAGATTAAATGGTGTTAAAAACAGGCGGAGTGATCAGCTTAACTGTTTACTAACCCAAGCGCGCATATATATATATATATATATATATATATATATATATATATATATATTCAATTATATAACAAAACTTGCTCTTATGTCTTAGAGTTAAGAAATAGGGGGAAATAAGCATTCATATCTGCAGTGGCAGTTAATCTGCCTAACTAACGGTATTCGCTTGAGAGGGTGAGTAAGGAATAATAAATCCTTCTCAAATGAGTCTTCAGCAAGCTTATAGTATCCAAGGAGGAGACATTCTCCAATAGGGAGAAAACTCACTACATATAACTCTTGGTCAGGCACCGGTATTTCGAAACCTGGTTGTTTCTCCTCAGTGACCGCGGGAAGTGACCACGAAAAGTGGTAAGTAACTCCCCTGCCTTTTTGGTTTTAAGAAGAATGCTATCCCAGAATAAGGCTGGTGTGCAATACCATAGTATGTTTGTTGAGTTTTCAAAAAAAAACAACCAAAGGTGCCACCTGAGAAGCAAAGGAAAATCAAGAAAGAGCAAAACAAGCTACATGTTCCAGTGAAAAGTAGAAAATATAAAAAGATAACCTCTCAAGACACAAGTGCTGAGGGCCAGTTCTTGGAATGAATCTGCAAGGGACTAAATTATAATTGACTAATACATTCGAAGGATTAGTAACCGAGCACCACTCCAGCAGAGCAGCTTATGTATGTATGTATGTATAAGTGTGTGTGTGTGTGTGTGTGTGTGTGTGTGTGTGTGTGTGTGTGTGTGTGTGTGTGTGTGTGTGTGTGTTGTGTGTGTTCTAGTGTGCAGCAATATCTGTTTATGAAACAATGTACCTTTTTTCATGC
>JADBJO010005964.1:5575-35575 GCA_016801955.1 Conus betulinus | reverse complement strand
GAGATACAGGAACAGACGAGGTAAAGGGAAAAAGAAGGGGGGGAAGAGAGATCACAGGGAAGGGGAAGGGGAGGGAGAAGAAGAAACAGAGAAAAGAAAAAGGGAGAAGGGGGGGAATAGGGGGGGAAGAGGGAAAAGAAGGAAAAGGAAAAGAGATGAAGGGGAAAAAGAGGGGGGAAGAAGTGAAGAGGGTGGGGGGGAACCGAAAAAAATAGAAAAGGAGGTGGGTGAAGAAGGAAGAAGAGATAAACGGGGAGGGAAAGAAGGGTGGAATGGAAGAGGATGAAAAAGGAGGGACACAAGGAAGGGAAAGAGGAGGTGAAGAAAAGGAGGAGAAGGAGAAAATAGGGGGGGGAGGAAAGGGGGTAGTTGAGGGAAGACGGGGCAAGGGAAGGAAAAGGGGAGAAAAGAGTGGAGAAGAAGAAAAAAGGAAAAGTTAGGGAGGCGGCGAAATTGGTAAGGATGAAAAAGGAAAAGAAAAAAGAAAGGAAAAAAATGAAGAAGAATAGGGAAAAGGAAAGGAAGGAAAAAAAAAAAAAAATAAAAGAAAGGCAAAAGTTTAGGACTAGGGAAAAGGGGGAAGGAAAAAAGGGAAACTTGTGTTTTTCAATAGATTGAAGAACAAGAGGGAAAAGGGAGGAAAAAAGAAAAAGAAAAGAAGGAAAAAAAGGGAATTGTTAAGTAAGGAGTAGGAAAAGGGTAGGAAACGAAAAAAAGAAGATGAAAAAAGAAAGGAAGGCGAAAGATAAAGAAGTCCAGTATGAAAGCACCTACAGAAAAAGCTTGCAGGAAAAAAGAAAGGAAGAAGCCTTGGGATAGAAAAGGGGGAAACTAGAAAAGAAGAAAAAAAAAAAAGAAAGGTGCTATTCTTTAGGGGAGGGGGAAATCCTTTCGAGAAAAAAAAAAGAATGAAGGAAAACAAAGGGAATAAGGGGGGAATAGAGGGAAAAAAGTATGTAAGAAAAGAAAAAACCCAAACCAAAGAAGAGGGAAGAAAAAAAAAAAAATAGAAAAAAGTCTCTCTCTAGTGAGGAAGAGAAAAAAGGGGAGGAAAAAAAAAGAAAGGGGCGAAAGAGAAAAATAATAGAAAAAAGAGGAATGAAAGAAAGTATTAAGAGAGGGGAAAGCGAGAACAAGAAAACGGAAGAAAAGAAGCCACACAAAAGGGAAGGGGAAAGATAAAAAATAAGAAGAAGGGAGAGGAAAAAAAGAGGGAAAGAGAAAAAGGGGGGAAAAAGAAGAAGGAAGGGGGGGGGAGCGAAAAAAGGAGAAAGACGAAAAAAAAGGGAAAGAAAAGGGGAGAATGAAAAGGAAGAAAAAAGGGAAAAAGAAAAAGAGAGGAGGAAAAAAAAAGAAGGGGGGTGAGGGGGGAACGAAAACGAGAAAAGGCAAAAAAAAAAGAAAGAGGAAGAGGGAAAAGGAAAAAGGAAAAAAGAGGGAGAAAGAAAAGAGGAAAAAAGAAGGGAAAGAGAAAGGAAAAGGGTGGGAGAAAGGAAGGGGGGGGGGGGGGGAAGGGGGGGGAATGGAAGGAGGGGGGAAAGGGGGAAAAGGGAGGGAAGGGGAGGGGGGAAAGAAGGGGGGGGGGAGGTAAGAGGGAGGGGCAGGAAAAGGGAAGGGGGAGAGGAAAAAAAAAAAGGGGAAAGGAAAGGGGGAAGGAAGGGGGAACAAGAAGGAAAAGGGGGAAGGGGGGGGAAAAAAGAAAAGGGGGGGGGGAGAAAGGCGGCAGAAAAGCAGGAAAGGGGGGCAGGGAAAAAAAAGGTGGGGGGGGAAAAGGGGGGAAAAGGGAAAAGAGGGAGGAAGAAAGGAAAGAAAGGAAGGGGAAAGGGGTGGAGAAAAAGGGGATGTACGGGAGAAGGGGGGAAAGGAGGGAAAAGAAAAAGGGAAAGGAGAGAGGGGGGGGGGAAGGGGGAAAGGGAGAGGGGGGAGGGGGGATAAAAAGGGAGAAGGGGGGGGATGAGGGGGAAAGAAAGAGGAAAGAGGGAAGGTGGGGAGGGGGATGGTGGAGAAGAGGGGAAGAGAGAAGGAAAAAAGAAGAGAAGGAGGGGGGAGAGAAGGGAAGGGAAGGAAAGAAGGAGGAAGGAAAGGGAGGGGGAGAGGAAAACAAAAGGGGGAAGGGAAGGGGGGAAAAAGAGAGGAGAGAGAGGGGCAAAAAAAAAGGGAAGGAGGGGAAAAGGGAGTAGAGAGAGGAAAAAGAAAAGAAAGAGAGGGGGGGAAAGGGAGGGAAGGGGAAAAAAAAGAAGGAGGGGGGAAGGGGGGAAGGCAAAATAAAAGGAAGGGGGAAAGGAGGGAAGAGAAAAAAGAGGGGGGAAGGAAAGGGAGAAGGAAGAAGAAAAAAGGGGGGGGGGGAAAGGAAGGGGGGAAAGGAAGGAGAAGAAAAACAGAAGGGGGGAAAAGAAAAGGGAGAAGAGAGAAAGAAAAGGAGGGAAGGAGGAGAAAGGGGAAAAGGGGGGGACAAGAAAAAAAAGCAGAAAAAGGGGGGGAAGGAACAGAAAAACGGAAAAGAAAGGGGGGGGAGGAGGGGGGGAAGGGAAAGAAAAGGAAGGGGAAACGAGAGGGGGAGAGGGAAAAAAGAAGAGAGCGGGGAAGAAGGGAAGGAGGAGGGAGGGGGGGAAGGAGGGCAGAAGAGGGGGAGGGGGAAGGCAGGGAGAGGAAAAAAAGAAAAGGGGGAGAAAGGGCGGAGGGGAGTCAGAGGGAGGGGGAGGGGGGGGACTGGAAAGAGGAAAGGGGGAAGAGAGAAAGGGGGGAGGAAAAAAGAGAGGGGGGGAAAGGAAAGGGGGGGGGGGAGGGGGAAAAGGAAAGGGAAAGGAAGAAAAGAGAAGGGAGGGGGGAGAAAAGGGGAAGGAGGGAGAAAGGGGAGGGGGGAAGGGAAAGGGGAGGCGAAGAAAGGAAGAGGGGGAGGAGAGAGGGGGAGAAGGGGGAGGGGGGAAAGGGGAGAAAGAGGGGAAGGGGAAAAGGGGGAGGGAAAAGGAAGAGAAAAGGGGAAAAAACGAGGGGGGGGAGGAGGAAAGTGGAGGAGGGGAAATAGGAGGAAGGGGAGAAGAGGAAGAGGAGAAGGGAGAGGGGGGAAGGAAGAAAAGGGGAGAAGAAAGGGAGAAGGGGGGGAGGGGGAAAGAAGGTAGAGAGGAAATGAAAGACAAAAGGGGGGGAGGAAAGGGGGGGAGGGAAAAGAGGAAGAGGAGGAGAGAGGGGAGAGAAGGAGAGGGGGAAAGCAAAAAGAAAAAGGGGGAAAGGAAGGGGAGGGAAAAAGGAAAGGGAAAGGGAAGAAAGAGGGAAAAAGGGGAGAAAGGCAAGAAAGGGAGAAGAGGGAAAAAGGAAAAGGAGGAAAGGAAGGAGGGAAGGGGAAAAGAAAGGAAATGGGAGAGAGAAAGAGAAAATGGAAAGGAAGGGGAGGAGATAAAGGAGGGGAGAGTGGAAAAGAAAGAGAAGAGAAACAACGAAGGGAGGAAATAGGGGGGGAAAAGGCGGCTAAATAAGGGGTGAGAAAAGGGAACGGGGGAAAGGGAAGGAGGAAAAGCATAAAGGAGGGGAGGGGGAAAAAAGCGGAAGGGGAGGAAAGAAGGGAGAAGGGGTGAAATGGGTAAAGAGAGGGGAGAAAAAAAATTGCAGTCAGAAAGAAAAAAGAGAAAGAAAAAAAAGGAAGGTGAAAAAAGGAGATGAAGGGGGAACGAGGCAGGGAGAGGGGAGAACAGAAAAAAGTGAGGGGAAGGAGAGGGGGGGGGGAAAGATAAAGGGAAGCAGTTGCGCGAAGGGGAGGAAACAAGGAGAGGAAGAGGAAAGAGAATAGATTCGGAGAAAGTTCCAAGGAGGAAGAAAAAAGAAAAGGATATAGGTGGAGTGAATAAATGAAAGAGCGGAGAACAAGATGAGGTAAGGGGGCAAGGTAGAATTGATAGAAGGTAGAAAGAAAGGAAGTGGAAGGCAGAAAGGGGAGGAGGGGAAAGTGAAGATGAGGGGAAAGATAGGGATTGATGGAGGAGAGGAAGAGGAAAAAGAGGAGGGGAGGAGCGGAAACAAAGAAGGTCGGAAAAGGGGGGAGGAAGGAAAAGGAAAGAGGGAGTGGAAAAAGAAAAAGGAAAAGGAGCTCAGATAAGGGGAGGAGAGGAGAGGAAAGGAAAAAAGGCAAAGGGAAAAAAGGGGAGGGAGGAAAGGAAATGGAGAGGAAAAAAAACGATCGAAAGGGGGAAAAAAGGAAGGGGAACGTGACGGAAAAGTAGGAAGGGAAAAAAGGAAGGAAGGGGGGAAGAAGGGAAAAAAAGGGGGGGGGGGGAGGGAGGGAAGAGGTAGGGGGGAACAAGAAAGAAGATGGAAAGGAGGGGGGGAAAGACGGGGTAAATGGTAAAAAAGCAAGAAGGGGGGGGGAGAGGGGAAAGGGGGAAGGGAAAAAAAAAAAAAAACAGCGTCAAAAGGAGGAGAGGGGAAGGAAAGGAGGGGGGAAAAAGAGGGGGAAAAAAAAAAAACAGAGGAAAAAAAGAGGAAAAGCGAAGGAATGAAGAGGGGGGGGGGTGGTGGGGGGGGGGGGGGGGGGGGAGAAGGAAGGGAAAGGGAAACAGGGGAAAAGGGATTGGGGAGAGGGGGGGGGTGAGAGAAAAAGGAAAGAAGAGGAACAGGAAGCGAAGGGGAGGACGGAAGGAAGAGGGGAGGAAAAAAACGGAGAGGGGAGGGGACGGGAAAGGGAGAACAAGGTGGGGGGGGGAGGGAGGGAAAGAGCAGTGCGGAAGAAAGCGGGTAGTCGAATCGTCAAGTCAGAAAATCTTCCACGTATAGTCAATCTAGTTTGGCCTTATCTGTGCGCAGTGTCACAGTGTAGGGGGGCGCAAACCAAAACATGGTCAACAACCAACAAACATGATTTTTGGTCACTTGTTCACTTTAGAAAAATCTGAGTAAATTTGAGTGCCAGATATTACAGCACCCTACGCTTAGGTACCACTTCGTGCGTGTGTGTTGACTCATAGGAAAAAAGGAACTAGGATGCTGGGTGCTTTTTCACACTGTCTTATTTGTTTTGGTCCGGTTTCTCTGCAGGACATTCAGTGTATATCTCAAAATACAGGTGGCGTTGAATGGTGGAAAAAAGACGAGGGCAAGTGCCACATTAAGCTCCGCGAACTTAGACGTGAGCTTGGATTGGAGAAAAGTGCGAGGTGGACTTCCAATAAGATCAAATGGCCGGCGGCTGATGGTTGTGGAAATGGCCGAAAAGTGTGTACAATTGGCCTTCGGGATATCCCTTGTACAATACGTATGAGAAGCAGGAATGGCCATCGCTTTCTTGACTGGTGTTGAAAACACACAGGGGCAAGACAGTGTTCACTCAGTGGCGATCGAGACCACTGAGACCAAAATGGCCAAAACCAAACTGGGAATGGTTGTGTTGGGTGATCATCAAACTACAGTGTGTGCTCTACTGTAGGGTCAGAGAAACCTCACACACGATGGGTTCTGTAGGTACCACGGTACCTTGCCTGGGAGGTTCCATGATAAAAGGCCATTAGCGGGGGTGGTTGGTAAGAATCCTACACTGGATCTCCATCTAGACCCCTAACTATAAATGCTCATGCCTTGCTTTGGGACACATTTTCCCGTACCTTGTGGACAAACAGTAAGGTTAAAATATCCATCACTTGCTTTGGCATAATCACATACTGTACCTGGCTTATACCAAAAAATAAAATAGCTTTTATTTGTTTTTTGATATAATGGTACCACTATACCTGGCTTATGGACAACCAGAAGATGTAATAGCCATCACTTGCTTTGGTGTATCCACACTGTGTGCAACACCTTTGTAGGGAGAAAAAAAAAACAACAAAAAACAAAACAAAACAAAACAAAAAAAAACAACACTGAAATTAAATGGCCACCACATGCATTAATGTAAATAGACATTTGTATCTGCGTCATGTAATTACACATCGTACCTCCATCTTTGATGATCTAAAATGAAGTAAAAAAAAAGAGTCATTACTTGCTTTGGTGAAATTGTTTTTACACAATCTGTACATCTGCACAGTTCGGAATAGCTTTCCAGTCACCAACTTTCGGAAGAGAAGGCCAGTTTGGCCGTTGGTATGGATGACACGTTACACATAGCATGCACCTTACCCGAAGTTGGAGTATGGCTGCCTTAATGGTGGGATAAAAAAAGGTCATACACACAAAAGCGTCAGAATTTCAACTTGATGGAGGTGGACACTCAAAAAAAAAAAAAGAGAAAGAAAGAAAAAATGAAAGAAAGAAACAAAAAGAAAGAAAGAAAAGAAAAAAAGAAAGAAAGAAAGGAAGAAAGAAAGAAAAAGAAAGAAAAAAGAAAGAAAGAAAGAAGAAGAAGAAGAAGAAGAAGAAGAAGAAGAAGAAGAAGAAGAAGAAGTTCGTGTGCTGCACAAAACGTTGTCTTATAATGAACTTTGCAAAGATAATTATTATAAACCACACACACACACACACACACACACACACACACCACACACACACACACACACACACACACACACACACACACACACTCACTCAGACACACACACACACACACACACACACACACACACACACACACACACACACACACACACACACATATATATATATATATATATATATATATATATATATATATATATATATATATATATATATATATATATATCCTCTCTGTCGTCACTGACCCTGTTTGTCTTGAAGATGAAGTGAATTTTGAACAGAAAAAGCTGAATAAGAGACTACATTGCAAAAGCCTTCTCCTCTTCCTGTTTACTCGACATGCATGAACATGAGTTATGCCGAACACAGACACACACTGTGGCTGAATAACAGAGGATCGAAGATAAAATGGTGATAACACACAGTATCTCCATTCCTTCTATACAACGAACATGAAGCAGACAGAACATTTTGAAATGCTTTATAATGTCAACATCAGTTCTGATAAATCACAATACATCGTTATCTTTAACTTTTTTTTTGCCTGAAGCTGATTGCTAAGACTCTGAGATGGAGTTGACAGTTGTTGAGAATCATACCTATGACACACTATTGGCATCGACAGGGATATCAGAGTAAACAGTAAGAAACAGGAAATGCTAGCTTTCAAGACCTGGAAACGCGTTTAACATAGGAAGATCCATGACGGAAGAAACTGAAACTGAAAGGATTCAAGCGCTAGATACAGTCCAGAACTGCCCAGACCACAGCAGCGCTAACGAGATTTTAAGGCATTTGGAACGATAGAAGGATTGCTCTCAATTCGCAGACCAGACTGCTGCGTTTCCTACTAATATTCATGCTTCTGTATTCCTGTGAGTCATGGTTCTGAACTGCTGGCATTGACAGAAAACAGCCTACTGAGATAAGACATTACTGAACACTCCTCAGCAAGCCCTACAAAGACCCAGTCATGAACGATGAAGTGAGACACTGACCGTGGCAACCCGCTGGGGCCCTATGAAGACAGGAGCACAGTGTTGGAAGCGCAAATTAAAATGTTCTGGGCACGTCGTACGATCATCAAGGACTGCTTAGACGCCCATGCCGGGCACAGAGTTAGGAGCGAGAAGTGAAGCAGATAGATACAGACATGGGAAGAATGCAGCATCTCCCAGTGGAAGGCATGGAGGCTGAATGACATCTAAGTCAATCACATTGTCAGCCGTCGGGGCCATATAGGGTGATCACCTTGTCGACGTCAATCCCTTATCAATCCTTTACATGTTTGTTAAAAACGAAATCTCCAATCACGCAACATCTACTTAAAAACTTTCTTCCATAAAATATTTGATCAGCTGAAAACTTTGTCTTCCAAGTAACACCCCGAGAGCAATGGACGATAAGGAAAATTGAGAAATTTGGTTGTCTGAGCATAGATAGCGCTTCCACGATCGGCCAGACCACGAGACTGATGACGACGACGACGACGACGACGACGACGACGACGACGACGATGATGATGATATTGATGACGATAACGCTAATGATAATTATACAGTGCATTATTGAAAACAAAACGTCTTGGGGAAAAAAATGCAAAACCTGGAAAATTTTTCATAACCGATATGTCTGTCGTCACAGAAACATCGCAAACAATGCATAAACAACATCAAAAATAGAGCATACACAAGAAAACACATGATCCTGTGACATGCCAAGTGAAGATTAACCACCACTGGTATCTAACAAAGCAAGCCGGGGCGCCGTAAAAATCAAGGCATATAATCATCAGGTGACGTGCTGGGGGGAAAAATTAAACGTCGAGTGCCGTATGTCAGCCATTGTGCAGGCAGCAGAGAGATGTATCATGCACAGCCATGCAAAGCGAGAGAGCAGTGCCAGTCCTTTCCACGCTGGCCAAGCGGGTTTGTTACATCGCGGAATGTCGCAATCCCCACGCTAAGTTGCACATCGTTAAAGCGTGGCCAGTGCCCAGGAGGTATGGCCAAATTTGGTATCACTAAGCATTACATAGAATGGAAAGAGAAAGGGGGATGGGGGGAGGGGGAAGGAGATGGAGGGGCAGGAGGAGGAGGAGGTAAGACAGGAATTGAAAACAGTGGCAGCAAGATGAGAGTATCAACAGTGAGACAACAGTCGACAACCACTCGACGTGTTTATCGATTCCTTTCTGATTTTTCGTGTTTTTTTTTTGCTTGTTTGTTTTTTTGCTTTAGCAAAGAGAAACTTTTGAATATCTTCTTTCCATAACCTCGGAATATATTTTTTTCTATTACTTTTGATTTGCTTAGAGAGAGAGAGAGAGAGAGAGAGAGAGAGAGAGAGAGAGAGAGAGAGAGAGAGAGAGAGAGAGAGAGAGGACAGCTGTCTATCTTGTCAATCAAAAGATAGATACGCCCACAGAAGAAAACACGTCTAGCGCTTTGAGTGCATTCACACGTTTTTTCCCCCACAAGTTGCAACGAATTTAGGAGGCTCGTGTTGCAGCACAAAATGATACCTGATGCCATTTTGTACCGACACTACGGATTAAACTGTCACCCTGGTAACAATGCCATCAAAGGTGACATAGTGTACCATTATTGTGGTACAAAACATCGCCACGTGTGTGGCCGACATCGGCACGTCACAGATCTACGTGAATGAATGATCTCGGGTCGTGTCTGGCCGTCGCTTATTTATTCATTTATTTAATTATCTATTTAGTTATTCATTCATTTATTATGAGACGACTGAACAAAAATATGGTAGCTAATGATGATAAAAAAAACCGCCTCCTTTTTATTGCCAGTGATAATGCTAGTTATGACGATGGTAGTGATGTGTTCCCATGATGATGATGGCGATGATGGCGGTGTTGGTGGTGTCGGCACACCTGTGCTTGTATTCCAAGACATAATTTTCAAAAATCGCTTAAACTGCGGCGGAAAAAACGAACGACGACGACCACCACCACCACCACCTCCACCACCACCACCACCACTACAAAGGCGACGACAATGATGAAATTCTTGATGACAATAATTACGTTTCTCTATGATGTTGCTGTGGGCATATTGTTGAACTTGCGCCCTTGCGAAATTCTGCGACGAGTGGTCTAGAAGACATGTTCGTATGAGCCTGTGCGAGCCTTGCAATACTTCTGTACATTGTTATCTTCCATTTGATTGCTACCTTTTCCTTGATTTCTGTAACGTGTTGATAACCTGAATCCAAACCCCCACAGTGATGATCGTTTAGGCGTACTCATCTCCCATCATTACACCGTGTACACTTAACTGGCAAGTGCATAAGCACAAGTGACAAGTAAAACCGGGCCCAGAACCATATAGAAAGTAATGGTGACAATTTGATCGGCAGTGACCATGAATACATTACATGCCGATACAGCTTGCCTCTACAGTGACACTGGGTACCAGAACAACATTTGGCACCACCACGGCTCTCCCCGTTCATTGCTACAATCGACACAAACTGTCGCCATGCTTTTACACCTAGCTGCTTTTCGTAGATGTCCCCAACTTTGTGTAGTAATTTAGTACAAATGACGGGGCTGTGACACTGCGCGGTCTGACAGGGACACAGTGATCTGAAGGTGTGGGCTCATCAGTCTCTCTCTGTCCCTGCAGTGTCTGGTGACAGAGAAATATGATGTTACTGGTTACCTTCTTGCAGTGGAGCTGTTGAGAGAGGGAGAGAGAGAGAGAGAGAGAGAGAGAGAGAGAGAGAGAGAGAGAGAGAGAGAGAGAGACAGACAGACAGACAGACAGACAGATAGACAGACGGACAGATAGACAGACAGACAGATAGATAAACAGACTGAGAGAGACAGAAACAGAGACAAGGACAGAAAAGAAAGAGAGTGTAGAGCAGTAAAGCATGTCAAAATATAGTCATATCTAAGTAAACATTGACCCTAAACAAGTACCAAAAAACTAAGAATGATTTATTCATGTGAAAATTAATCTCAAAGTATACAAGCAACTTGAGAAGGTTCATACATCAACACTCTGCCCCCCCCCCCCACACACACACACACACACACACACACACACACACACACACACACACACACACACACACACACACATGATGCGTACCCGCGCACACACACACATTCACACACACGCGCGTGTGTATGTTTGTGTGTGTGTGTGTGTGTGTGTGTGTGTGTGTGTGTGTGTGTGTGTGTGTGTGTGTGTGTGTGTGTGTGTGTGTGTGTGTGTGTGTGTGTGCGTGCGTGCGTGCGTGCGTGCGTGCGTGCGTGCGTGCGTGCGTGCGTGCGTGTGTGTGTGTGTGTGTGTGTGTGTGTGTGTGTGTGTGTGTGTGTGTGTGTGTGTGTGTGTGTGTGTGTGTGTGTTACTGCTGGTTTTAGTTTGTGTGTATCTATGAAGGCGTTGTTTGATTGGCATTCTGTTGAGTATATATGAAATGTTGATGTAATGTGCTATGTAGAGTATCATGTATGTTTGTATACACGTATTTTTACATTCTGTAGAGTACCTAGAGTAGTTTTCTGGACAGTGTAATACATAAGTATTCATTTCTGTTGTTGATCTTGCTGTTGTTGCTGAATTAATTTGAACGAATGGTTTCCTTCAAATTCTTCGTCGTGAATATTTTGTCTAGTCCAAGTAGTTTGAATGTTTTGGATTTCCTTTCTCGAGGTAACTAATTGGAACGCAGATTCCACTGAAGTCGGAATGTCATTTTACCTGTGGCTTGCAATAACTCTTTAGCGAATCTGTGATTTAGCTTCTATCTCCGCCGTCAACCAGGATGTTTTTTTTTTTCCCCATCATTCCATTTGGTTCTAAGAGGGACGTGGTCATCAAAGTATGGCAGAAGTCAGATGACACTGCGTGTCCACCCGAGAACATGTTGATGTGACCAAGTGTCATCTTGACCAAGTGTCGTTGTGACCACGTGTCTTTGTGACCACATGTCGTTGTGACCACGTGTCGTTGTGACCACGTGTCGTTGTGGCCAGATCAAAAGGACAAGAACACTACTTTTGGTCACAGTTCGTGGTCACAACGACACTTGCTCACAACGACACGTGTCACAACGACACATGGTCACAACGACATGTGGTCACAACGACACTTGGTTAAAACGACACGTGTTCACAACAACACGTGGTCACAACGACATGGGGTCACAACGACACTTGGTCACAACGGCACGTGGTCACAACGACACGTGGTCACAACGACATGTGGTCACAACGACACTTGATCACAACGACACGTGGTCACAACGACACATGGTCAAAACGACACGTGGGTCACAGCGACACGTGGTCACAACGACATGTGGTCACAACGACACTTGATCACAACGACACGTGGTCACAACGACACATGGTCAAAACGACACGTGGTCACAGCGACATGTGGTCACAACAACACGTGGTCACAACGACATGTGGTCACAACAACAAGTGGCCACATCGACATGTAGCCGTCCACTCATTCAGTGCCAATAAACAGTGGTTTGCAAAACAGCGCCAACCCAGGGACGATAGAGACACAACCAAGCGCTGAAGGAGATAGCACGTGCGGCTAGTACTTCCAGAGAACACGCTACAGCACCAGACGCTCCAGCAACGATATCTTGCACGGCAGGAGGCGATGAATTATGTTCTAGAACATCCGTGACACCACGAGCATGGGATGTTGAACGAAGGGAATGACTGGGAATGCATAGCATACCTTTCAGAATGGGAATTTCAGTCTTGTGGACGTTAAGCGATTGTTCCAGAGTTTGTCTTTACGAGTGATTCTTGTGGACGTTAAGCGGTTTGTTCCAGAGTTTGTCTTTACGAGTGAACGAAAAAAAACGAGGTCCTGTGCGTCGCATATAAGTAAACAAATGAGAAAGTATTTTTTATAATAATTATATGGTTTCCATTCTTAAAACCCAGCGGAATGCAGAGGGCCTTTTCTAGTCTGTCAAGGAGCACAAAAAAAGGTCACTTCCTGGGGAAGAACCCCCACTTTATAAATATAAACATAAATTAATGGAAGACAAAGACACTATGTCCATACAATGTATGAAAAACACACTATGTCCATACAATGTATGACAAGGCAGCTGAAGACTTCGCCTTACTGGAGTGTGAACCACACTGATTCATTTGTTACTTTCAGACGAAAAAAAAAACATAATGTAAACCATACAAATGTAACAAAAATACATGTAAAGTGACGTGGGCAAAATAACACTGCAGAATGGGCATGTCCACTCCAGACTGTGTGTACAATGTTCACAACCTAGTCACCGGAACACACTAAAAAGCTGATGTAAGTTGTGACCAGAAAATGGCAGGAAAATGACCCACAAAGACAGGAAAAAAAAGGAGACGACAGAGAAACAAGACAGAGGGAAACAGCAGTGACAAAAGGGAAGCTAAAAACACGGTGTCTCAGGAGGTGGGCGAGCTGTTCGTGCGGAAAAAGCCATCGACACCCTCACAGAGATGAAACCCATCGGATCTTTAGGAACACGAAGGCGCGTGGGCACTAGCAAGAATCTGCAGATAAAAAAGGACTTTGCTAGGTAAACACAGACACTGACACTCATTTGGAAATTGATTTAAATAAAAAAAAAAGTAACGACTTAATACTTGGACGCCTTCTTCCCAGGCGATCAGGCAACGGGTAAGATTTCTGCGATGACTAATGAATTTCACCAATAAGAGGGGACAGATGAATTTTATTCGCTTTTTTTTTTTTTTGCAAGTTGGAGTTGTATTTCGCATGACAAAGGCATTCCTTGCTTTCTGTTGATCTGGCTGGCTGGCTGGCTGTGTCCTGATCACAGGCTGGCTGGCTGTGTGCCAGAGATGGTAGCTGACAGTGCCAGACTGACTGGCTGGAAACACGTGCACCGGGTACTTCATGCGACAGGTAAGACTATGTAAGGGGAGCGGGTCGACTTCGCTGAGGAGCGGACGAGATGGCGTACGTTCTCCGTTGAAAGGGCTGCCCGCCCAGCCAGTTGGACCATTTTCTCTCTAACAGCACACTGACCCAGCTCCAGGAAGCCTTGAGTGACCTCACTAGCGAACGGGCCTACGACAGGGATGGACCACGAGGTGAGATGCTTACTATCTCCCCTACTGATCTATAGATGAACGAAACCAAATTTCCCGTTACGAAGGCTGTACATTGTTTACTACAGAGGCCCATGGAGACCGTTAACGTCTAATGCATGTTGTAGCTCAAAACATACCAACAAAAAAAAAAAAGCGCCTGGAGGTGGATCTTCTGTGGAAGATTACACGAGATACCTGCACCGGTTGACGCGCAGCTGTGGGCTTTGTGAAATCGATCAGAGGTCTCAGCGTCGGCTGTGTAATGGAAACAGCGGGCATCAGTAACACGCAGGCAATTTCACCGTCAATCTGTACTTCAAAGGCTCCCCAGTCTTCAGTGCCTCTCGGCGTGGTTTCGCTTTCCTTTCTACTCTCTGTCAGTCAGAATTGTGTTTTTGTGCTTCTCCCATTGGGGTCTGGAAGAGTATTCCGTTAGTTATTATCCTGTCGGACAACCTGCAATCATTTCAGTTCTTTTACTTGGACAAAATGGCCACGGGGTTTATGGAAGAGTAAGATAGACAAAGAGATTGAAAAAGTTACTCGTTTTTCTTTGTAACGCCTTCACATTTCTTTTCATTATCTGTTTGAATGATTACATGCTTTTTTTTTATGTCTGTATAAAATTGATGTATCGCGCCCCAGTATTTGTCAGATGTCTATAGACTGTTTGTGACACACATTGCATGGACGCACGGACGCACGCTTTCGCGCGCACGTGCACGCACGCACACACACACACACACACACACACACACACACACACACACACACACACACACACACACAAAGAGAGAGAGAGGAGAGAGAGACAGAGAGAGAGAGAGAGAGAGAGAGAGAGAGAGAGAGAGGAGAGAGAGAGAGAGAGAGGAACTCATGGGGGAAAAAGATTCGTCGGGTCAATATTAAGTTTTAGGCGTAGCCTATTCTAATGTTTTTACCGCTCTCTCTCTCTCTCTCTCTCCTCTCTCTCTCTCCTCTCTCTCTCTCTCTCTCTCTCTCTTTAAGAAAACAATACAAACTAGAGAGAGACAGAATCCCTATCGCAAAAGAAACCATTCGTTTTCAATCCGAAGAGAAACGCTGCACGTAGATATCAGACCACGGGGAGGGGGGTGGGGGGAGGGGGGGAGGGTAAAGCACAAGCCCTAACAAGGGAAAACAACAACAATGACAACAAAACTACCTCACATGACCTCTCGGGAACTTGGCCCATTTTCCACATGCCAACTTAGTTTCATCCAAAGTGTCAAAGAGAGAGCGAGAGAGGAGAGAGAGAGAGAGAGAGAGAGAGAGAGAGAGAGAGAGAGAGAGAGAGATGCTGAAATGAAAGAAGCCTGTTTGACCAGAGTTCGCAGCCTATTTATGTCTCTTTTTTCCCAGGATCTGGATCTTAAAGGGGCAAAAAGGGCAAAAAAGGGGCAAGATTGGAGAGCCAATGACATACTGAAAGCATGGCGTCACGTTAACTCCCATGATGAAATTCTGAGCTGGGGAAAAATATGAAATAAAAATCCGGGGCAAATGATATGTGTTAGCGTAGAATGTGCCTTTTTATGGTGACATATGCCTGTCTGTCTGTTCTGTCTGTCTGTCTGTCTCTGTCTGCCTCTGTCTGTCTGTCTGTCTGTCTGTCTCTCGCTCTCTCTCTCTCTCGCACTCTCTCTCTCCTATGTCTGTCTGTCTGTTGTGTGTTTGTGTGTGTCTGTCGCCCTCTCTGGTCTGCCTGTCTCTCCTCTGTCCTGCCTGTCTGTCCTCTGTCTGTCTTCTCTCTCTGTCTGTCTGTCTTCCTCTGTCTCTTCTGGACTCCTCTCTCTCTCTCTCCTCTCTCCTCTCGCTCTCTCTCTCTCTCTCCTCCTCTCTCTCTCTCTCTCTCTCTTGTGAAAACAATAGTGAGAAAACCAAAGGAAATCTTGACAATCTTGTGAATACTGTATCCTTTCTACATTGGAATGTATGTGGTCTTTTGTCGAAAATGAATGATGCAGATTTTGTTAACTTTGTTACATCCTTTGATTTTGTGTGTGTTTAGTGGAAACTTTTGTAGAAAATTTTGATGCTGGCATATTCAAAGATCATAAACTGTTCCTCAAACCTGCGGTAAAACTGGCAACGCAAGGGAGATCTTCCGGGGGTATAATAGTCTTAGTTCGTAATCTCTTCTCTCTTGTGTTCATCCGCTTGATTGTGATTATAAGTACTGTTTATCATTTATGCTGGAAAAGAGATTTATTTGGACTGAGTAAGAATGTCCTGCTTATATGTGCTTATGTTCCCCCAGAAAATTCTCCATATTACTCATTATATGGTTACAACAATGGAATAGATATGTTGGAGGAATATGTCGTGGAGAAATCACTGTGTGTCGATGACTTTGATTTATTATTATGTGGCGATTTGAATGCAAGGACTTCTGACATTTTCCCTGATATTCTATATGATTGTGAACTCTACATTAACCATATAAAGGATGTGGACAACAAAATGCAGAGGTGCTCAGAGGATACTGTATTGAATTCATATGGGAAAAACTACTTAACATGTGTACTGTATTTGGTTTATATATTTGCAATGGTGTGTGTATTGGTGACCTTGAAGGTCGTTACACATTTATTTCGGACTCGGGAAGTAGTGTCAATGACTATTTTCTATCATCTGGGAACTTGTTTCATTTCTTGAATGACCGTTTAACATTAAGAGTTCTTGAAAGAATAGAATCTGATCACTTACCCCTTTTATTAACTATTCAAAGGCAAACAGAAAAAAGAATGTATTAACAGAAGACCAAGCGTAGAAAGAGCTCAATTTATGACAAAATATTGTTGGAAAGAAATGTATGCGGAACGATTTACTATGTCTATGAGCTCACATCGTGTACAGCAGAAACTAGATATGGCAGAAGCTTTTATGTATAGAGATGTGAATAAGTCCCTTGACATGTTCAATCAGATTGTTAAAGAACAAGCTGTTCATATGAAGAGAAAAATCTTGATAGGTAAAAAAGCAAAAGAGAAGGAATGGTTCGATCAAGAATGTACACGGGCAAGACGTGGAGTACGAAGACTGCTGAGAAGGTTTAGAACAACATTGGATATTAATATTAGAAGCCAGTTTTGCATTGCAAGACGTGAGTATAAGAACCTAAATATAAGAAAACAGAAAGATCACAACGAATCGTTAGTAAATGAATTGGCAAACTCTGTAAAAAGTCAAAAGAACTTCTGGGACACAATGCACAAGATCTCGAAAAGAAAATCCCAGCCTTTAAATGATATATGTATGAATGAATGGTTTGATCATTTCAAAAGTGTTTTTTGGAAAAGACGAAGAAGAGATAATTGATATCAACTATTTTGAAGATAATGAAGACAATGTGCTGGACAGGCCAATTTCGAGAGCTGAAGTTTTACTTGCCATTAGAAAGCTAAAGAATGGTAAGTCAGCTGGTCCAGATGGACTTATAAGCGAGTTCTTCAAAAATTCCGGTGAATCAGTCGTTAATTTCCTAGTCTCACTGTTTAACTATTTATTTGAAAAAGGAATTTTTTCCGAAAAATTGGACAGAATCCGTAATCATTCCTTTATATAAGAAAGGGTCATGTCAATGACGTTTAACAATTATCGTGGTATTTCCTTATGTGACATTAGTAGCAAATTATACAGTTCAATTGTTAATAGTAGATTACAAGAATGGATTACCCAGAATGATATTACAGGTGAGTACCAAGCCGGATTTAAAAAGGGATATTCGACAATCGATCATATTTTTACTTTGTTTGCTGCTATCCAAAAACAATTCGCCTATAATAGAAAGTTATATGTTGCTTTTTGTGGATTTTGAAAAAGCATTCGATTCTATATCTAGAAGGTTACTGTGGCCAGTTCTAATCAAAAAAACGGAATTAAGGGTAAGTTGTATCGTTGTGTTAAAAGCATGTATAACGAAGTAAAGGCAAGAGTAAGATCTGGGGCAACACTGTCTGACGCGTTGAACTGTACACGAGGGGTCAAACAGGGTGATGTTTGTAGTCCTGTTTTGTTTTCACTTTTTATAAATGAACTGGCTTTGGAAATAATTGAGAATGGTCTTCATGGAGTTACGTTTGATCTCACAGAATTGTTTATCCTACTTTTCGCTGATGACATTATAATGCGTATAAGTATCTTGGGATCTATTCTCAACAAGACTCAGTTTTAGTTTTGCGTGCCAAAATATAGCTAAAGATGACTTGTTACATGTTCGTCTTGTTTAAACAATTCCGTATGGATTTTTCGTTTGTCTGGTCACGACTCCATGGGTGCCAAAACTATATCAGGTATTTTAACATCGTTTACGCAAAGAATCTCTTGTATTGTAGATGGGCAGGCTGGCATGATCATATATAACGCAGATGCACAGAGTTGCACAGTACAGTTTGTTTGAACATCACTACTTGATTTGAGAGAATTTATCTTGACTAAAAAAAATTATAGATAATCAAACGTGAATTGACCAAGTTTCGTGATTTGACTCAGAATGATGTCGCGTCGTGCAATTGCCAGCCATTGCTAAGATACCGCATTCGCAGAACTGAAGATATGCCTTACGTGCCGTCTAATGCAACAGATGGAAAAAGAAGATGAATAAATGCACTGTTTTATTTTGCTGCCCTGCCCTTAATTATCTTAGAAGAAAACATTAAGACACACCGAAACATCACTCTAAGCGAAGGCCCCATGGCAATTGTCAGGTTAACTTTTACTTATGGTCGTCACACCAACCATGAGACACATGAAAATCTTTCAGCAATGTATATTATCTCTGGCGTCACAATAGCTTAGCAATATGTATCTTCATAGAATGTTAGTGCTTTCTGTGTAAGCACAATGACGAATCGTATTGAAGGCTTATTATTTGCCTGGCTTTGGTAATATGTCACTGGCCTTTTTTTGTTCCTCCGCTTAGTTTTGGAGAACATCCCCCTTCAGTAAGGGCCTAGGCTAAGGTGACTGAATAAATTTTGAGTCTTTAGATCTTTTTGAGCGCTCTCCTCTCTCTCGAGTCTCCACCGTGCTCAAATCGACTCCCTCGCTCGAACAACTCTCTCACTCTCAGAGCCCTCGCTCGCGCTCCTCTCGCCTCCGCCTCCTCTCCCTCTCGGCGCGCTCGCGCGCAGAAGACGTGATAGAACCTTTGGAATTAGAAATTTATTGAGTGCGTGAAGTACGGGACCTGTAATCAAACTTCATCCCGATGCAAAAGCTGCTTGTAGGAATGCAAGAATGCGAACAACACAAGCGCCCTTCCATGGAACTGGACCAAGTGCTTATTGTAACTATCACACAATCACATAATGTAGTTTTGGACTCACTCGCGCATCTCACAGAATCGACACTTTCAAACTAGATTATGAAGTGTTAATCAGACGTAGTTCTAAACTTCGTAATTTCAAATCATCTGTTTTTCTGATGTTTCATATGACAAAACGAATCCAGGTCTTCAGGGGGAAAAACGATTCAATCATATGTGAGATGACCTCGGGGGAAATGGCCACAAAGAAGGACACTACTTACCGCTTCGCATTCGTTTTCAACACTTTCATAAACCGTTTTGACAGTCCCCTATCGGGGCCGATCAGGTCTAGTGTAGAAGCCTGGCTGTTAGATTGTGACGGGCGTGGTGTCTCCTTTGAAATCACCAAGATCGTGGCGTGATCTACCACGTCTTAGTAGCAACATTTCATCATCCTTTTCTTACAACTGGAACCGAATCTGAAAGACCGAGTTCAGAGTCAAAACCGCGAGGATCCAACACACATCGCCCGGGCGAGTGAGGAATGAAGCGCCATCGAGTTTTTCAGCCTTTGTGTTTGTTTTCCCCGTCGCCTTCAATGTTCATAAAGTCACTGTTCCTCGCTTTTCAACATTATTAAAGTTGTTGTGAACGCACGTTTTCGGGATGTCGCGGCTTCCAGATCTGTGGCCTTGGTTTTATTGCCTCGGGGTCACCGGTATCTGTGAGGGCACGTGGTGTTGTCGTTGGACGACGACTGATGCGTCCCGTCCTTAGGGAGAGCTCACATCGCGTCTGTGCTACCTCAGCTAAGCGCATTATTGTCGTCAGTCAGGGGCTTAGCGAAGGTGTCCCTGCAGTATGTTTGGATCAAGAACAGGGGCGCCACGTGAACACCACCAGAAGCGACTCAGCACGCTGCGCAGTGTCTCCTCCGTGGGTTGCCTTTTTGACTAACTTGACGATTGACTGTTTTCCCTGGGTATAGTCCGGTGCCGGGCAGCGGCGGGACTGCTGACCAGGCCTGTGGCTTGTGGACGTGAGTTGGTCGTAATGAGCGGTTGTTGGGATAGCACCAGCTCACTGAGGTGGCACTGACGAAGATGGGACAGCAAAAAAAACAAAAAAAGACAAACCGGGATATAGTGGGAGTAAAAGTTCGGAGTTATAGCCTTTTAGCAACGGCCTATTCGTGTAAACATCGGCCATCATACCTGATCCAGGATGAACAGGCCTACAATTTCCAGAAAGATCGTGGCAAGTACTTCGGAATATTCCATAAAGAATAAAAACCGTAATGGTCCGGTTGTATCCGTTATTAACGGAATTATAACGTAAAATAAACAATCGAGCATCATCTCGTTACCCATAGTGAATACAACTACAAACTTTCAGAAAGATCGCCTGAGTACTTTCTGAGATGTTCTTATAAGGACAAAACCGTTATGGGCCGTTATAGCCGTTAGTAACGGATATAACGTAAAATAACCATCGAGCATCACCCATGACCGATAGTGAAGATACCTACAAATTTTTCAGAAAGATCGGCCAAAGTACTTTCGAGATTTTCCATAAACCAAAAAACCCGTTATGGGGCCGTTATAGCCGTTGAGTAACGGATATGACGTAAAATAATGCACCGGCGCATCATGTCGTGACGCACAATGAACTTATCATTTTTTTGTCCCATAAGAACTTATCTACAAATTTTCAGAAAGATCGGCCCATGGTTATGTTTGCGAGCAGGTTGGAACACATTTATGACCGTGGACGGACAGACAGACAGGACAGACAGACAGACAGACAGAACAGACAGAGACAGACATTTCTTCGTTCCCATTCTAAAGTACTTCCTCGTTCTATAAGAACTGGGAGTACAAAAACGAAACAAAGAAAGAAGAAACAAAAATCGTGTCCAGTGTTAGTAGCATACACAGAAAGCAGTGTCACTGGCTGTCCTCTCTGGACATTCTTGGACAGGCGGTTGGGATCACATTTTTTGCAGTTTGCAGTGGAAACCACGATGAAACCCGAAACCCATGCGAAAGCCAGGCAGAGTGCTCTTCCTTGTCCTTATAGCTCAGTCTTATTGTTGCCGCTAGAGTTTGTGTACTGTTAACTGTAGCTTTTTACTGTAGCTTTTTGATCTTTTTTTTTATAGCTGTCTGTGGTTTTATTTCCATGTGTATTACTCAATGCCCGTAAGCCCGTAAAAATAGATCCTAAGCTATAAAAAAATGACCTTTCTCTCTCTCTCTTCTCTCTCTCTCTGTCCTCTCTCCTCTCTCTCTCTCTCTCTCTCTCTCTGCTCTCTCTCCTCTCTCTCTCCTCTATCTTCTCTCTCTCTCTCCTCTCCACCCACCCATCCTGTGTATCACATACATTTGTTTTTCAGAAAGTGTTTTTTCTGGACATCAGGATCAGGGGCGGGTTGACGTTTTGTTTCACGATCATTTGAACTCCCCAATAGACAATGAATTCAGAGGGGACACTCAGCACAGAGTGTAAACCTTTGTCAACGTCCCGGGCAGATCATGGATCAGCCCAGGAGTCTGGATCGCACCAATATTAGCATCACTACCTACTCAGGCAACCTGCCACCTTTACTTCCAACTTGTTGGTAATCGGTTCCGAAGTAGCAGCAGTGTGGTGGTAGTAGTGGTAGTAGTCGCAAAAAGCAGGAGTAGCAGCAGCTGCCTGCAACTTGTAGAGGCAGCAGCGGCAGCGGCGGGCGGCAGCAGCTGTCGTAGTAGTAGTAGTAGTAGTAAGTATTAGTAGTAGTATAGTAGTGTAGTAGTAGTAGTAGGAGGAGGAGGATAGTGTCATAGTAGTGGTAGTAGTGGTAGTCGTAGTAAGTAGGAGGAGGAGGAGTAGGGGGAGTAGTAGTGTGTAGTATTATGTAGTAGTAGTAGTAGTAGGAGTAGTAGTAGTAGTAGTAGCAACAGCAAGCAGCAGCCGCAGCAGTGGGTAGTAATATCGTAGTTGGTAGTTGGGTACTAGCAGTACTAGCAGGCATTTCATATTGCACACACTAAATTTGACAATGATAGGTGACAGTACAATACGTGATGATGACTTTGATAAGTGACGAGACGACAACACGACGACGCCGAAACCAACAACAACAACAGCAGCAACAATCATCATCATCATCTCATCATCATCATCATCATCAATATCAGTTCAGCTCATCCTCACCATCAGCAGCATGCCGCAGCAGCGAGCAGGCAGCAGCAGCTGAGGGAAGACGAAGATCAGAAGAAGCAGAAGGAGGAGGAGGAGGAGGAGGAGAGGAAGGAAGGAGGCGGAGGAGAATAAGAAAAAGGAGGAGGCGGAGGAGGTGGAGCGGAGGGAGGAGTGAGGAGATGATTCGTGACAAGGGGATCAGGTCATAAATGGGTGGAGGAGGGTCGCCGGAACGGGACGGAGAGTGCACACAGCGGCTAAGCTTTCAAACATATCACGCAGTATGCAGCAGAGGTACAAATAGCCGATAGCATTGCCAGACGGTGGTACTAGGTAGCACCAGCCGCAGCTGTCGGCAGTGAGCGAGTCATGCGTCCTAGCAGCATCCGCAGGCGGCAGCCGGCAGCAGCATCAGATCCGCAGAGCAGCAGTAGCACGAAGCACCACCAAAGTAGTAGCAATTGGTATCACACCAGAAACATCTGTGGTGGCTGGTGGCAATCGTAGATAAAGCAGCACAGCATCACGGCAGCAGCCAGAAAAAAAAAAAAAGCAGTAGAAGTAGTAGTAAGTAGTATAGGACCCCCAGTATTATAGTTAAAGTAGTTGTTTGTGTATGTAGTAAGTAGTAGTATAGTGAGTAGTAGTAGTAGTAGTAGTATTGCTGCTTGTTGTTGCTGTCGTTGTTCTTGTTGTTGTTCTTTGTTGTTCTTAGTGTTGTAGTTGTATCCATTGACGTGTTATATGCGTGCGTATGTGCATGCGTGCGTGACGTGCGGTACGTGCGTGCGAGCGTCCGTGTGTGTGGTGTGTGTGTGTGTGTGTGGTGTTGTGCGTTGCGTTCGTGCGTGCGTGCGTGCGTGCGTGCGTGGCGTGCGTCTGCGCGTGTGTGTGTGTGTGTGTGTTGTGTGTGTGTGTGTGTTGTGTGTGTGTGTGTTGTGCTCTGTGTGTGTGCGTTGTGGTGTGTGTGTGTGTGTGTCGTGTGTGTGTGTGTGTTGTGTGTGTGGTGTGTGTGTGTGTGTGTGTGTGAGCGTGTGTGGCGCGCGCGCGTGTTAGTGCCGGCGTATGTACTCGCGTGCACGCGTGTGCTTTTTTAATCTTACATCTCAGACAGACAAACAAAACCCAGATTGTGTTTGTGTTCCTTTGCGCAAAGTGCTATAACCTCAAAAATCGGGTTCGAGAAAACGTTGGTGTTGCCTGCTTGTTTCTTTCGGGTGTTTCTTTCTTTCCTTTTTTTTGTCTGTAAGTTTAGTGTTTATGTTCTTGCTTTTTTGTTGTTTCAGAGGAAGGAATGAACTTAGGTGTGCAGAGGAGGGCGGAGAGCAAGAGAGAGTGTGAATGGGTACAGAGGGTCAGTGAACGGGAGTAGGAAGGAGACGAGGTTCCTATAGCAGCTTGGAACGCTACTCATCATCTCTTCCCCCCTATAGGCACCCTCCCCCCCAGGCCCCGCCCACCCCTTTTCCTCCCTCCGACTTCCCTACTCCCCCCCCCCCCCCCCCCCCCCCCCCCACCCCCCCCCGCCCCCCTGCCTCCCCTCCCCACTCCCCCCCCTCCCCTATCCCGCCCCCAACCCCCCCCCCCCCCCCCCCCCCAACGTTCGCCTGTCCGGACTCGTCCCCCTCCCACTGTTTGTTGGCATCAGCCATTTCCCCGCGAATCAGCGAGTGCAAGCAATTTCCTCCTGCATGTATCCTGGTCCACGTGGTCCATCCTTGCCGGGGTGGTGGTGGTGGTGGTTGGTGGTGTTTTGTGTGTGTTGAGGGGAGGGGGGGGGTATACAGCTCTCTTCACTCATGCTCGTGGCCTTCAGCAAACAACTTAGTGGGGGCAATGCTGATGGTATCCCCAACAGCCACGTCCACCACTGCCAATGGTTGTGTTTCAATTGTCTTTCGGTGGGTGAAAACTTTTGTCCTCATTTGCCCCATCTCCTTTTTCTTCTCCTTCTCCGTGTTTATATCTAGTTTTTCTTTCTCTGCTGCCTTGTCCTTCTCCATGTTTTCAGTTGTTTTTCTCTTCCCATGAATTCTCGCCCCTTTTTCCTCCCCTACTGTCCCACATTCAAATTATCCTCCCCCCCCGCCTCACCCTTTTTTTTCAGGTTTTTTCTACTTTTTTGTACTTTCTTACCTCCGGTTCGTCCCTTTTTTCTACTTTCCTCCTCTTTACTCCTCTCTTTTCTTCCTTTCTCACCTTGTCCTGTTTTTCTACTTCTGTCCTTTCATAGTTTTCCCCCAGGACCCTGTTGTTTGTTTGTTTGTTTGTTTGTTTTTTGTTCTTCCTCTCTTCCCTTGGTCAATTTTTTTTCTCCTGCTCCTCCTTCTCCTTCCCCACCCCTGCTTGGTCATCTGTTCCCAAATGGTTGACCTTCCCTTTGTCCTTCATTTTACTGTATATTTCTACCCCCCACCCCCACCCCCCCCACCCTCCTTTTTTCCCCTACGATTCCGTCCCTTTTGTCCTCCCTTTCTCTCTTTTTGCGTCCTTCCCTTTGTCTTACTTTTCCTACCCCTCCTCTCGTCTCACATTTCTGGTCCGACGTTTTCCAATCCCACCTTTTGTCCTCTATTTTTTGTTTGGTACGTTGACCCATCCTCTTCGCCATGTTTTTCCTACTTCCTCTTCTTACTTTTTCTTCCACACTGTTCCCTGCTTTTTTCCTCCCCCGTTGTCCCGATCTTACCGTACTTTTCCCCTACTTTATGTGCCCCTTACCAGGTTTTTCGCTCTTTGGTCCAATTTACCTTTCCTCCTTGCTTTTTACGTTTTCTGTTCTCCCACTTTCACCTTCTTTTTTGACATTCGCCTTGGATTAAGGCTGGGTCCGACTAGTCGGGACACAGGCTAGAACACCAAGGGCTACCTGTTGTTATGCTGTGTCCGACCAATCGACACAGGCTAGAACACCAAGACTACCTTGTTGTTATGCTGTGTCCCGACCAATCGGACCACAGGCTAGAACACCAAGACTACCTGTTGTTTGCTCGTGTCCGACCAATCGACACAGGCTAGAACACCAGACTACCTGTTGTTATGCTGTGTCCGACTAGTCGACACAGGCTAGAGACACCAAGGCTACCTGTTTTTTGCTATGCCTGTCACCGACCCCCTTCGACAACAGGCTAGAACACCAAGACTACCTTCCGGACCAA
Organism: Conus betulinus; assembly: GCA_016801955.1. Lineage (NCBI taxonomy): Eukaryota > Metazoa > Mollusca > Gastropoda > Neogastropoda > Conidae > Conus > Conus betulinus. The sequence goes on along the minus strand of JADBJO010005964.1, from coordinate 10,416 downwards.
TCGACACAGGGCTAGAACACCAAGACTACCTGTTGTTATGCTGTGTCCGACCAATCGACACAGGCTAGAACACCAAGACTACCTGTTTTTATGCTGTGTCCGTCCGACCAATAGAACACCAAGACACAGGCTAGAACACCAAGGCTACCTGTTGTTATGCTGTGTCCGACCAATTGACACAGGCTACAACACCAAGGCTACATCAAAATGTTGTTATGCTGTGTCCGACCAATTGACACAGGCTACAACACCAAGGCTACATCAAAATGGTGTTATGCTGTGTCCGACCATTGACACAGGCTACAACACCAAGGCTACATCAAAATGGTGTTATGCTGTGTCAGACTATTGGACACAAGGCTACAACACAAAGGCTACATCAAAATGTTGATATGCTGTGTCAGACTAATTGACACAAGCTACAACACAAAGGCTACATCAAAATGTTGATATGCTGTGTCAGACTAATTGACGCAGGCTACAACACCGAGGCTACATCAAAATGTTGTTATGCCCAGCATAGTTATGCGGGGATTGTCTTCAGTCGTGACAAGCTCCTAGCATAACATCATCAGCCTCCACAATCCCTCGAAGTCGGAGTGTGGCTGCCCACGTGGCGGGGTAACAAAAAAAAAAAAAAAAAAAAAAAAAAACAAAAAAAACAAAACGGGCAGACTCGTAATGTTCTCAACCCCTAACTGATGCATTTGTACCATAGTGTTCAAGTATTTCGGCTGTTCGGGATGATCCCTGGAGTCTTTTAGCCAGGGTACGACAACAACAGCAACAACAACTACATTTGTCACCCTTTATACTGCTTTTCCCCTTATTTCAACCCTCCTTTGGCTCGACTTGTCTTTACTTTCTTTTTTTACCTTTCTTTTGCCCCACCTTTTCCCCACCTTGAGCATTTTGTTTTCTCTTTGCCCTGCATTTATCTCCTTCACCCACCCTTTTAAAAAACACCTTTCTTTTGGGCTTGAACGTTCCGTAATTCTCTAATTCAGCCTCTTCTTTTCTCTCATCTGTTCCCTAATTTTCTTCTTCTTTTTGTCCCACCTGACCCTCTTTCCCTTTTTGCTGATCGCCCCCCCCCCCCCCCCCCCCCCCCCCCCCCCCCCCCCCCCCCCCCTTTTGTCTCACATCCCTTTTTTCCAGCATTTTTGTTTTTTATTTGTTTGTTTTGTTTTGTTTGTTTGTTTGTTTGTTTTCATTTTAATAATTTTGTTTTTTATTTGTTTGGTTTTTTTTTGTTTGTTTGTTTGTTTTTTTGTTTTCATTTTACCTTTTGATACTGCTTTGTTCCTCTTCCTGTTCTCCCTCAATTTTTAATCCTTTCTTTTGCACCACTTCTTATCCTCCGCCTGTCCTGACATTTCCTGTTTCTCGCTCCCCACCCCCACCCTCCCCCTCTTCTCGTCCTACCTTTTACGACTTTTTCTCCTCTTTTCCTATCTTTTCCCCTCCTCTTTTTACTATTTTATAACCGAGCAATTCAATAAAATTACTTTCGCCAAAAATTCAAACCGTTTGTTTTTTTTTTTTTTTTTTTCCTTTTATTATCACTCTGTAATATAGTTAAAAAAAAAAAAAAGTAGGAAAAATTAGTCTGATGGCAAAGGTAAGGGTAGGCGAAAAACGTATTTTAAGAATTATATTTTTGCTGTAATGGGGAAAAAAAAATCCAGAATGTTGTTCTAACGATTAGTTTAATGGCAAGATTGAGTAAAAACGTAGAATATTAGGGGGAAAAAAAAAAAACCACTGGCGAACTTTTCAAAAAAAAGTTTGTAAAAAAAAAGTATTATAACTTTGATCATCATCACCACCACCGCGCATTTCCCCACCAGAACATTTGAGCAGCTCCGCGTCGGCTTAGCTTAAACGCCAAGCTCACAGTGTCATTCTTTTCAACTCAGTCTGTTTGACCTCTCCAAGAGGATTTGCTCATAGAATTTGAACGCGGCTTCCTTGATGCTATGATACCCCTTGTGTGCAACGCGCTTGCTGCACAACGAACCTCAGTGTGTCTCTGCTGAACGATTCAAAGGCACTATTGACGTGAAGGAAGGAAGGTGTTGGTGTAAATCGTGGTGATGCAAGTAGTGACGTGGTACACGGTAAAATCATGACTGAAAGTATTTTCAACACAGGATTTCGATCGATCTCCTGGGCCTGGAGGTTTCGTCTCGCTGCCATATCTCCCCCCCCCCCCTCCCCCCCCCTCTTCCCAGCTGTTCTCTCTCCTTTTCCCTCCCCCCCCCCCCCCCCCTCCTTTCACTACCCCACTCCCACCCCACTTTCCTTTCTTCCTCATCCCCATCGCTCTTTCTGGTTTCGGATGATTTCCTGTACAAACGACCTGCCTGGAGACTTTGGTTTGGGGGGGGGGGGGGAGAGAGAGCAGGGCGGAGGTGAGATGGGGGAGAGATGGGGGGGTAGAGGGAAATGTCCCCCCCCCCCCCCCCCCCCCCCCCCCCACCGTCCGGTCCGGTAGTATCCTGACAATATTATTGCAGACACTGGTGCGGAAAGAGGCTCTCACAGTTCCGCCGTCTTCAATCATTGGCACTTCTCTCTGTGGCTAGTCATCATCCTCTCTCACAAGCAAGCTCTCTCTCTCTCGCTCTCGCACTCACCGCACTCACCTCACCACACAACAAACACACACAACACACAATAACACAGCGCACGCACGGCAGGGTCACTCACGTCACGGCATCGCACACACACCACCCACACACACCATGCACCCACCAGCGACACACACTCAAGAACACGACACCCACACACATTGGTGTGTGCATACTGAAAACTGTGAGCGCGTGCGCGCGCGCGCGACGCGTGTGGGTGTTGTGTTGTGTGGTGTGTGTGGTGGTGTGTGTGTGGTGTGTGTGTGGGGTGGGTGAGAGTAGCAAGCGCGCGCGCGTGTGAGGGTTGAGAGAGAGGAGGAGAGAGGGAGAGATGAGAGAGGAGAGAGGAGAGGCGGGAGGGATGGAGAGAGAGAGATCGAGACCGACTGACCAGACCCGACAGGACAGACAGACAGACCAGACCGACTCAGACAAATACAGAGAGGGGTGGGGGGAATTTGGGGAGAGTGTGGCCTGCAGTATTCAATAAACAGCGTATACCATCACACACACACACACCACACAGCACAACAAGCGAAACACAACCACAACACACACACACACACACACACACACACACACACACAGAAGATACACTATACGGTACGCGCTCGCGCGCGGCGCGGCGCGCGCCCGCAACACACACACAAACACCACACACACACACAAACACACACACACGCACGGATCAGCGCACGCACGCACCGCACGCACGCACGCAGCACGGAACGCACTACACACACACAGCACAAACACACACACACACACAATACACACACACCCACCAACACACACACACACAACACACAAACACCACTGACGAGGAGACGAGAGAGATTGAGAGGAGAGGAGAGGAGGGAGAGAGAAGCGAGTGAGAGAGAGAGATGAGAACAGACAGGAAAGACAGGGACAGACATGACAGAAGAGCAGGACAGACAGCACAGAGCCAGACAGAAGGGGGGGGGGAGAGAGTTAAAGTAGGGGGTTAGGTATTACTAACAAAACTGATAAGCTTTTCGAATCATTCTAAGCGCCGGCTTATTCAATAGAATAATATTCTTGCGTTTGCTTTGATTTTGAGGAGTCCCTCGGCCCTAGTCTGATACACAATCTCTTACCGCAGATCTGAGTTAAATAACAACAACACATATACCGGCGATTCTTCCCCCCCACCCACTTCCCATTCCCCAACCCAGCCCCTTCCCTTCTTGCTTTTCCTTACTGAGAGAGAGAGAAGAGAGAGAGAGGAGAGAGAGAGAGAGAGGAGAGGAGAGAGAGAGCGGGAGATATGGAGGGTGGGAGAGAGAGAGAGACGAGACGCGAGGGATTGATAGCGGACGCGAGTGGAGTGAGATGGAGAGCCGCAGAACTGTCAATTACTGAAGACCAGCAGGAACCGCAGAACTTCCGTAATGGGCAAAATCCCACACCCCCCCCCCCCCCCCCCCCCCACCCCCCCCCCCCGAGGCATGTGCTGCCAAGACCAGCACGGCCCGATTGGTTCAGTTTGAGGGGTTATTCTCCGGTCAGGCCAGTACAAAGGGACCTGTTTAGTATAGGGTAGGGGGGAGGAGGGAGGGTGGGTGGGAGGGCGGGGAGGTTATCAGGGAACGGAATTGCGTCTTTTTAGAAGATCGGAGATGACATGATTGCTGCAAACTGTTGGTTCAGGAGGGCGAGAGGGGGAGGGACTAATGAGGTGAAGGATGGAGGAGAATGGTGTGGGATAAAATTGTTGGAGAGGGGTTCTGGTGACTTGAGCGTGTGTTTATCCTGATTGGGAGGCAACCACGAGTTGTTTGTTTGTGTGTTTGTTTTTGGTTGTTGTTGTGGTGTTGTTGTGTTGTTGTTGTGTTGTTTTTCAGAATGGCTAAAGTGCAAATTGAACAGACAAAAGGTGAGCGCAGGAAGTAGGGCGCGTTGTTTTTTTAAACACCAAAGTATAAAACAACAAGTGGAATTTTCCCACAAACATGTATTCTTCGAATGCACCACTTCTTAGACAAAAAATGGCAAAATAAAAAGATTGACCGTAGCGCTGCGCATGGTAATACACGGTTTCTAGTTAGGACAAACGAAAAGTAAAGCGCGATTGAGAGTGTAAGGTTGAAGTCAGTTCAAGGCCTCATAGGCATGAGAATGCAGGTTTCTAGATTGGAAAAAAAAAAACATGTAAAGAGCAGTGAAGAGAATGTAAGGTGAAAGTTT
>JADBJO010005963.1:122892-125392 GCA_016801955.1 Conus betulinus | reverse complement strand
TATTCCACGGTAGTTGTCAGGCTGATTTGGGTCGCCCTTCTTGTGCAAAGGTTATAAACCAGCCACTGTCCAATCAGCAGGAAATACACCATTGTCAAAGATGTGAGTGAACAATTTTAACAGAAAAGGCAAAATGTTGGCGGTGCTGTTTTTATAAAACTCTCGGCTATTAATCCATCAGGACCTGCGGCTTTCTTGTTCTTCAAGGCATCAATAGCACATACAATTTCATGCGGAGATATTGGTTGATCTAACTCCCTGTAATCATTCTGGGTCTGGGTATTCACATTACCATAATGCTCATCAAACACAGCGTCGGAGTTCAGACAAATTTGCGGCACTTCGTTAAACACATTACGGAAATGTTCAAACCATTCCTGAGGAGAAATAGTATTAAAGACACCTTGTCTTGGCCTCACGGAACGAACAGTATCCCAGAACTGTTTACTGTCATTTACATGTCGATGTAATGACTGAAGAACATTTGCCTTATGCGTTTTCTGTTTCAGCCTCAGTAATTCCCTATTCCCTTCTCTTTTGACATATTCCAATCTATCAGATACCTCATCAGATCTATTATGTTTATGCAATAATCCCCATAATACTTTTCGTCTCTGTTTACATTCCAGATCAAACCAAATTTTCTGTTTCTCGCCGTCAAGGACCGCTGTTTTCTTCATACATTTTCCAGCAAAATACAAGCATTCATTAAACATGAGTGCAGACCTGTTAACATCAGTGTCCACAAGGGTAATAGCATTAGTAACAATATCCTTTACATTTTCAGAACTCATTCTTTCATAAAAGATATCCTTTTTTATGCTCATCCCATTTGTATTTAACGACAGAAGGCCTTTATAGGTTTTCTTTTATCCATGTTGCATTTGCTATATGACACAATAAAGAAAATTCCACAGCAGCAGCATGCTTCGTTTGAATGAAATGTTTGATACAAAAATCACAACAATATGACAAGAGGGTTTTTGAAATCACAAAATGATCAATTACACTGGATCCATGTTCAGATATGTAAGAGAAACCACTTTGATAACTCAATCGCTGTAAGACATTTAGAATAACAAGGCCAAACTCATCACAGACATTTGAGAGGTAACGCCCAAAGCCATTAATACTATTGTCCTTAGATCTCCTTTTAAAGGCATCAGTACTATCAGATCTGACAGCAGGTTCATCTTTATCAAAAATTTTGCAAATATCATCAATAGGGTCAGAGTCATAACAATTGAGAGTCCCTGTTTCTGGCATTTAAATCACCACACACAGTCAATGGGAGATCACCACATTCCTTAATTGTTTCTAATAAACCGTCTTCTAATATGGATACACCATTGTATATGTCAGTATCTTCATGATATCTGGAGTCTTCCGGCGGGATATAAGTCCCCACTAACAAGCAATCAGACGGTATACCAGTTAACTCGCTAGCAAGTTTTAAAATTTAGAATGTTATCAGTTTCAACGTGAACCTGGTTAACATTGACTGCCAGCTCGTTCCTTATGAGAAAGGCTATTCCGCGACCATGAATGCTATCAGATATTTTCACACCTGGAGAGACAAAATGTTTAGGCGAAGGAAATACAGATTTTTTTGTGGCATCAGTTATCGGATCAATGGAGCACCTAAAGCGGTACTTTTTTTTTTGTCCCTACGGCCGAAATCGCCTCTTCATTTTTTGGTGCTTCACATTGTCCTCCTCTTCATCTGCCAAAAAAAAAAAAAAGTGAAAAAAAATGAAAACCAATTTTCCACTACTAATTTTTTTTTTTCTGTTCTTTTCTTTTTTTTTTTCTCCAACCCAGTCTCTTACACACCATGCAATGTCTGTATGTTCTCTCAAATGGACATATTTTTGCGGATTTAAGTGTATTGGCGTTTGATACAAAGTGTCTGGGTTTGTTAATGTTCTAATGTGTGGTGTATTGCCACTTTCACTCTGATAGTGAGCTGCTTACGTAAATAGAACAACATACATGAAACAAAACAAAATAAAACAACAAACACAAACAAACAAACAAAAACCTGCATTAGTTTCTTTTCTTTCAGTTTTGCCAGAGAGAGAGAGAGAGAGAGAGAGAGAGAGAGACAGACAGACACAGACAGACACAGACAGACAGACAGGCAGACAAAAGACGAAGAAATGCTAATAGACGCTTCAGATATACACATCAAACGTTCACAAGTCTGGCGGATGAGGAATATGGCTGGGATTATAAGAAAAAAAAAGTTTCAGCACCCGTCGCTGTGACTCCCGAACCTGTAAACACTCCCGGTAATCATCCTAGAAATACAGATTCTGATAAGGTTTCGGCAAATGTTTCAACTGAAAGAATTATATCGTATTATTTTACAAAGCTTACAACGTCAAATTCCTGAAAAAAAAAATCCCCAAACCCTCAATGTTTAGCGATACTAAAAATAATTCATTTAACGGTGGTACAGGGAGCGGCATCAGCGTCTTTATGTGCGAGATCAGGATCA
>JADBJO010005963.1:90392-95392 GCA_016801955.1 Conus betulinus | reverse complement strand
TGAACACTGGTGCATCATCAAGTGGCTGATGTCCTGATCTGTAAAACGCGACCAATACCTTAGGAAATGCGTTTTTCCCCTCCCCCCTCCTCGAGAGGGACAGCATGATCCTAGTTTCTGAAGGGTTTCTGAGGCTAAGGACTTTCAACAGCATCATGCCTTTGCATGACATCCTTATCAACTGATGTGTATGTTTTCTGTGAACACTAAGCTGACAAAGCGGGAGGCCAAAACAGAAGAAACGTTGCTCCTGAAAACAGATGCGTAACTCCAAGACAGGACATTTTGGTTTCTGACGTTTCACACCCAGACCGAAACCAACAGGATGGCACACCAAGAAAACAAACAAGACCACAAGAAAGCAAAGCGACAGAGGTGGACAAAGATGACATATGTGCTCCCGAACCAGACGGTAACTCAGCGGCGTCATTAACCCTTCTTGAACAGCAAGAAGGCCAAAGACCCCACGTAGAAGTAAATGAAGTGGCTTCTTCATGGGTGACGTAGCTCCCAAAACGCTTTCCCACAACACAGTGCCATTCGAGGTAGTAATTGGTGTCGAACTGATCTTTCATGAACGTGGCCATCGCATGGTCTGGCTTCACTCCTTGGTATTTGTGGAAGGCTGTCGTGGCCCAGTCTATTGCGTCTTTCCTCATGTCGTCTGGCATGTCGACTTTGTCGACCGTTACTTCGGGTTGGTCCCTTTCTTCGTGTTGGACCCGTGCTTTGATTCCTGCCTCCTGAAACAAACAGCCCTCACACGTATGAGTTACTGGAACCCAAGCACTGGCACTTTGTAGACTTTTTTCATGCTCAGCCTGGTCAGCTGATCACAACACCACCTCTAGACTACAGAACGACACGCTATTGTTTCGTCAGTTTTTTGTTCAATAATCAAACTACGTTCTTTTCACGGGGTTTGCTTAGAGCTAAGTACCCGGAATATTCTTCCTTCTTCTTCTTCTTCTTGTGCTTCTACCTCTTCTTCTTCTTCATACAGAAAAAAAAGCAATAGGGCGAAGGAGTGCTTTTTGAGGGGGGTGGGGGGTGGGGAGGGGCAAACTGCATTCCAAAAGAAGCCAGTGTCGCGTGGCTTCATTGCGGATTTTTAATTTTTTTTTTCGTTTTTTTTTTTTTGACGATTGTCGCTTACCTGACCGTTCTCTTTAAGGACTGGAAGCATGCAAGCTGTCGGTCTCACAGAGGGAATGGGTCATTGTGTGCATTACCTACAGGGGGCAAGCCAAAACCACAACTAAAAACTGGAGACTAGTTTGCTGGTCAAACTTACCAGTAAAACGGAATATTTCTGTGCCGCTCGAAGATTTCACCTCATGTTATTGTGAATGGGCTGCATGGATCAAAAGAGCCTCATGAAAAGGCAATTTATTGAAGGAAAACATAGGAATTGTTTATGGCATGCTATTTGGGGCTCAGAGAAGCAATGTCTTCAACTGCCAAACAAACCAGCTGGGAGCAATCCTGCACCACCCTTGTAAGCCCGTGCTGTGTTCACGTAGGGTGCAGGCACTCACAGGGCATTCCATTAAGACGTCAAGGGACATAACTGCTCCCTGGCAGATGCCAGTGGGTAATGGTCACTGGATGTGACAAGACAGAACCTCCACGGGAGCGTTTCCATGGGTGAACCAGCCCCTTTTTCATGGCTGTAGAGCCCACCGGCTAGAAACACCACCGTCAAGCAACTGCTGTTGACAACCCGCAGCCTCTCTCGTTGCTGTTCCGCTGACAAGTGAAGACAGTACAACACCAGACACCGCCAAGCTTTCGCCATGAGGTCTTACGTTCCTTCCTAAGAGAATCCCCGGACAGTCCCGGAGAATCCCGGATATAGGGATCTTAGGACCTTCTATCGAGATGGCGGCTGACATAATTCTGTATGTGCATTATGAGGAAAGATCTCTGTATGTGCATTTTGACGAAAGATCACTGTATGTGCATTATGAGGAAAGATCTCTGTATGTGCATTATGAGGAAAGATCACTGTATGTGCATTATGAGGAAAGATTACTGTATGTGCATTTTGAGGAAAGATCACTGTATGTGCATTATGAGGAAAGATCACTGTATGTGCATTATGACGAAAGATCACTATATGTGCATTATGAGGAAAAGATCTCTGTATGTGCATTATGAGGAAAGATCACTGTATGTGCATTATGAGGAAAGATTACTGTTTGTGCATTTTAAGGAAGATCCCTGTATGTGCATTATGAGGAAAGATCACTGTATGTGCATTATGAGGAAAGATTACTGTATGTGCATTATGAGGAAAGATCTCTGTATATGCATTATAAGGAAAGATCCCTGAATGATGACATTGAAACTCCTCTCACGCTGAATGTTGTTATATATTGGTGGGTGAGCAGTGGGTTTGGAGGGCGGTTGATTGGTTGGTTGGTTGCTTGCTTTTTTACTATTTCGCAACTTTTTTTTCTGAGAACCATTTTGGCAGACAAAAGGCAGAACAGTTTGTGGTCTGAAAATTATCTGGGGTATACACCTATTTCTTGTAAAAATCGAAGAAAATTTTTTTTTTCATTGATTATTGGATATACGGTTGATTGCATGAATGTTCAATTAAGGTCTAAGCTGCCAAGAAAGAGCTGGTAATGATGCTCATTGCAAGAAACACGGTGTCCCCAACTCCGGCTTCATCAAGATGTACTCGGTTACTTTAAACTCCACTGGCCGCCACTGCCTGTTTTGTTTGTTTGTGGTCTTGAGATGATGGTTGGCAGAGATAAGCTTCTTTGAAAGGATATTGTTTACCATTTCAAGACACTGTGTACAACATGCTTTCCAAACATATTCAGAATCTGTGGCTGAACGCATTCATAGTAATGTCCACATGTTCCAGGCAGAGGCACATTACTTGTGTCTAAAGAACGAACAGTTGCAGAAGCGTTTCATATCGAATCACCATCGTTAGAACCATTCTTTTTCACATCGTTACAATTCAAATTAAGTTGACCAAACGAAATGAGAATATGGATCTTGAAGTCCAGACACTGAGTGTAATCTTTGTTGTCTGGTTTAGATTTGAAATGCACACACACACACACACACACACACACACACACACACACATATATATATATATATATATATATATATATATATATTATATATATATTGTTTAGTTTATATGTTATCTATATGTTAGTGAGCTTCCTCCCCATTGGAGATGGTCTCCCGCTTCAGAGACTATAAGCTTGCTGAAGGTTCATTTTGAGAAGCGTTTATTATTCCCCATTTACCCACTCAAGCACATACTGTCAGTTAGGCAGAATTATCTACCACTGCAGATATGAAGGCTTATCACCCCCTATTTCTACAATCTCAGACATAAGAGCAAGCTTTGTTTATAATTCAATATTTCTTGCAGTCATTACTACACCAAGCTGCTCTGTAAGTTGCTGGAACGGTGCTCGGTACTTATCCTTGGAATTTATTAGTTTATCTATCTATCTATCTATCTATATATATATATATATGTGTGTGTGTGTGTGTGTGTGTGTGTGTGTGTGTGTGTATTATATATACCCTCCTTCCTGAAGATAGGCAAGGGGCGAGGATGATGGGGTCACAGACACCCAAACAGTCATCAAGACGAGGAAAGAGAGAGAGAGAGAGAGAGAGAGAGAGAGAGGGGCTAGCTGATATCTCATATTAGCACTCAATCTTGCACGATGTGGAAAGATTTCTTTCTTAACCCCTTACTTTGACAAACTAAAAGTTTTTTTTCATTTGGGGGGGGGGGGTGGGGGGGGGGGGGGGGGGGCAAGGAGAGGATGCGGGATGAATGGAAAAAGTAGGGGCATAGTGTTTTCGGGGTTTATAAAATCTCTGAATGTTTATGAACCATTTCAGTTGTCATATTTATGTTCGTGTTGGTCTGTAACCATAGCATTAGAACAAAACAAATGGATGAAGACAAAAAGTGAGAATGGGAAGGACGAAAAAACAGAGGGGGGAGGGGGATAGACCGAAAGTATACAGTCGTCACACTCACTTCCTCCCAAAACACACACACACACACACACACACACACACACACACACACACACACACACATTCCCCTTTCCCCTTCTCCTCCCATCATTCTTCCTCCCCCATCACCCTCTTCCCATCCACCCATCCTCTACACACACACACACACACACACACACACACACACACACACACACTTTCAATTCTACTCATGCCTAGCCGATATTTCATACTAGCGCTCTAAGCTGGCACAACGTGGAAAGATTTCCTTTCTTAACCCCTTACTTTGGCAAACTAAAAGATTTTTTCAGCATTTGATATATACATCGGGGGTGGGGGTGGGGGTGGGGGTGGGGCAGAGGATGCGAGATGAATAAAAAAAGAAGAGGGGCAAACGTATTTTCAGTTTTCTTTATCTTTCTGTTCGTGTTGGCCTGTATTCACAGAACTTTAGTCTTTCTCCACATAAGCATTGGAAGAAAACAAATGGATGAAGACAAGAAGAGGAAATGGGAAGGATGAAAGAAGAAAGGAGGAGGGGGATAGACCGAAAGTATACAGTCGTCACACCCATACACCCCCAACACACACACACACACACACACACACACACACACACACACACACATACACACGCACTCCCAAGCTGCGACCATTCATACCACAAACATTTAAATAATGAGCTGTTGTGTTCAGTTACTGCATCTGACAGCTATTACAACAAAAGATAGTGCCAGTTAACCATCAACATTGTAACCAATAACTGTATTCAGTACGTACCTGTTCCTCCATCCTCGCAGGGTAATCCTCTATGTGCCGCTGGTACACAGTGCGACCTTGGTCCTCACTAAACTGTCGCCAACACCTCCGTAACGGACACTCTCATGTGAGCAGACGACATTCGATCAAGTCTGGAAGGAAGGGATGCAGAACAAAAAGAAAAGGAAATCCCCACAGCTCAGACTACCAGTCACAGGATGTTT
>JADBJO010005963.1:80392-85392 GCA_016801955.1 Conus betulinus | reverse complement strand
CACACACACATACATACATGTGTGTATGAACACTCTCTCTCTCACACACACACACACACACACACTCAAACTCATTTGAGAGAGAGACAGACAGACAGAGAGACAGAGACAGAGACAGAGAGACAGGCAGAGAGACACGAAGAGAGAGAGAGGAAGACGCTCATTGAAATGGACACACACACACACACGTGTGTGTATGAACACTCTCTCACACACACACACTTAAACTCATTTGAGAGACAGACAGACAGACAGACAGACAGACAGAGAGACAGAGACAGAGAGAGAGACAGGCAGAGAGACAGGAAGAGGGACAGGAAGACGCTCATTCACATGCAGAGACACACACAGAGGTTTCATGACAGCATCTGTCTTTGAAGCAAAACAAACACTTGTACTGATAAACAACAGTAAAGTTTAGTCACAGCAAAATGTTTTATGAAAATTTCAAAGAATCGTCGTGGAAAAAATATTATATTAACCACCCTCCTCTTCCGTCCCCAATTGCCAAATGGGCTGTGGAGTATCGCGTATCTTAATTAACTAAAGGTCAGTCAATGGGCTGGATGAAACAAGGAGGGAAGGGGGGAGAGAAAGGAAGTTGTAGAGAGTGGCAGGGAGGGGGGGGGGGGGGTAAAGGGAGTGAGAGGAAAGGAGTGGGGGAAGCCTAATTTTCTTAGAGAGAGAACAGTGGATAAGTGTGAATGATCAACGAGTGTAAGTCTGAACCAGTAGAAATGGCAGCAGACGTAAGGTAGGAGACATCGGCACCGCCGAGCAAAGACTTTGTTGGTTAGGCACAGCATTCATGTGGAATACTCACTTCCATATGGATGGACTTCAGCACGCATTAGATGTGAACATTGTCGCAACATCAAAGGACTTGGAGTTCTAACACAACATGATACCCAACTATGCATTAGAGCATGGTCCACTTTCCACTTGAGCACAACTCATGAAATGTGTGTCTCTTTTCATAAAAGGATTGATAAAGTCAGAACTGAATTACTTCCGATAGCATCATCTTGACATGTGTACTTTCATTCAAATGGCGCCTGCGGCATTTGCCAGTTATACCCTGAACTTCTAACAAACTGAGAGGCAGACCTGAAGACACGTTACTCCACCCGACAGACACAAAGCTCCAAGGGAGATCAGTTTGACAGGTCACCTCTTGAACAGCAAGAAGTACTTTCTCCCCGTGTAGAAGCAGATGAAGTGCCCGGCTTCATGGGTGACATAGCTTCCAAACCTCGTCCCCACAACGCAATGCCACGTTCTGTGGTACTTTTCATCGAACTTTTTTTTTAATGAAGCGAGCCATCTCATACTCAATACTGAACTTGGCCAAAGCCCTCAAGGCCAACGCGATTGCGTCCTGCTGCATGGCATCATGCATGTCGACGGACCTGACCTCTACTTTGGGTTGCTTCAGTATTTCGGGTTCTTTGGGCTGGCTCGGTACTTTGAATTCAACAGCTTCACTCACTAATTCGAAGTCTTTGAATTCGGCCGGAAGTTGGGATCCTGTGGGGTGGCTCACTGCTCCCAAATTTTCGAGTTCGTGTCGTTTGTGTGTGCTCAGAGTGTCAAGTACTTCGAATTCGGGTTCTCTTTGGGTTCGGGTTTGGGTTCGCTCGGCATCTGGATGTCTTCATACTGAAACAAACAGCCGTAAACATATGAGATACCTGAACCTTAGCACCTGCCAGGTTTCGAATTTTTCTCTTTTTTTTTTTTTTTGGGTGGGGGGTACGGGTGGCAAAGGGGGAGGGGTTAATCTTGGTCAGCTGATCACAATACCAAACTTTGGATGATTAAATGGCGAGCAGTAGGTGTCTTTTTTTGTGTCATTGTCTTAGTCATTCTTTTATTAATGTTTTTGACTTACAACTGACAGGACTAACATCTGTTTTGAGCAGATTACATTTGCTGTAGAAGCGCTGACCTTTTTTCAAAGCCTGTTTCGTGTCCAAATAGAGTCCAGAAATCGGTGGATTTTCTGCAGATTTTCTTTCTTTTTTTTAAAATATCAAACAGGCAAATTGTCAATGTCGCTACAACAGAGTGTCATTATGAACATACCCACTGAACGAACTATAACAATCAACATACTGGAAAACAGTTTCTGAATTTTGCCAACGAACCTACTTTTTCTTACATTGCATGCAGATGTAAAGTTGCGTTACAACAAATAGTTCTTAGACATCAAGAGGGGTTAATACAAATGCGATTTGTTGAAGACAACATGAGGTTGATACATCACACATGCAATTGAAAAACAGGGGACAAAATATTACCCAGTAATGCCCGTTCTAGCAGAGTTAAGCTAAGAAGAAAGAAAGAACAAAAATTAGAAAAAAAAAAATGATTTCGCGTCTTCGACATTTTTTTTTAATCAAAGGCGTTGGTTTTCTTTCAGTTTCATCATGGGATGCGCAGGTGAGTGATGGTATTGTACAAGTTGCACTTCTTGTATGCCTGTGGGTAGACAATATTGTATATTTCCACAGTGCTGCTTAGCTTACAGATAGGAGACTAAATATGACCATTTTCACTTTTTTAAAGTTGCTATGAAAAATACTCTCCTCTCTCTCTCAATATTACACACACACACACACACACATATATATATATATATATATATATATATATATATAAAATACCACTAAAATGCCTAATAAAATTCTTAATTAAAGTGCTCAACCCCTTGGGAGCAACATCTATTAAAAATAGGATGGTAAAAAATAGATTTTAAAACTTCCTTTTACCATCCTATATCTAATATATATATAATTCTTCAGTCATTATATAGTAATGACTTGCCAAAGATTTGAATTTTAAAAAAAAGTAATGAAGATCAAGAAAAATGGGAGAATATATTACAAATATGAGAAAGCCTTCACTAGCTGCCTGAGGGAACCATCGTACTCCCCTTCGAAGGCAGATCTATTTGTATTGCCTGCATCTAGGCATTTCGGCTGCTGGATCAGACTCATCAGGGAGACACACGGCGGATTGTGTCTGTGCTCTTGGTGTCAAATAGAGACACACCACAGACCATAATTCTGTGGTGTTCTCACCACCAAAAGTTCAAAAAAAGAATCCAACAGCACCCCCAAAGCAGACAGCCAAGGGGGTAGTAAAAATGGAACAACAAAACGAAAGTGTGGAGAGCAAATAAAAGTTGTTGAAGAACTAAAGCATTATGTGAACAGTATAAAATGTGGGGGGAAATCTTTGAGCTTACGCTTGAGGATCCATTCAAGGATGCAAGGGAGATCAAAAGATATGGAACAGTCTGAGTGGTCATCTCTGCTGTTCAATAACCCAAGCATTGTGAGTGGCTAAGAATTGTACAGAATTAGTATTGCCTGCTCCTAGGCGTTTCGTCCGCTGGATCGGACTCATCAGGGAGACACGGCCGATTGTGTCTGTGCCCTTGGTGTCAAATAGAGACACACCACAGTCCATAATTCTGTGGTGTTCTCACCACCAAAAGTTCAAAAAAGAATCCAACAGCACCCCCAGCACTCTCTCTCTCTCTCTTTCTCTCTCTCTCTCTCTCTCTCTCTCTCCCTCTCTCTCTCTCTCTCTATATATATATATATATATATATATATATATATATATACACACACATAGTAATGCAAGCAATTAAGCGCTGCCTGCTCAAGCACGGATTTAATCTAACTAACCGGTATACCATTACGGATGTAAAGACTTGCGCGATCATTTTTACAGGCAACAAAGAGGCACAGCATTCACTCTTTAGTTCCTTTTCCCATTCCGGCAGTGGTTACTCGAAAGAATGAGAACTATAGTCAGTTAAACTGGAAAAGGATCTCTGGCCGGGTTGTTTTCAGTTAACGTCTGACGTTCAGCTGAGATGATTCATTTCTTTTACACACGCTTACGTAGGGCTGTCAGGACTTACTGTATGTGCAGGGGAACCTCAGTGCCCCCCCCCCCCCCCCTCCCCCTGCACCCGTTGCATCCCAGACGCCACTGTTGTTCTTGACCTCGATAAATCAGACGTGGAACACCTTGGTGTACAGGGCAGGGACACAAAGAAAAGTTTTCCTTCGTACCCCATCCCATACAGGAGATCCTACGTTCATGCATTTGTTGTCGGTCTATGTTCCCCTGTCATGTTAGAGCGCTCGTATGATTTTTTTCAAGCTTATAATATTTGAACAACACAAATATATCTGCCTTCAAAAGGGATTACGATGGTTCCCCTTATGCAGCTAGTGAAGAGTTTTCATATCTGTAATATATTTTCTTAATTCCATGTTCCCCCAGTTTCTCCATCTTCAACCTCCCCCCCCCCCCCCCCCCCCCCCCCCCCCCCCCCCCCCCCCCCCCCCCGCCCCCTCCTTAAGTCCAAATCTTTGCCAAGTTATTACTATGAAGACAGTTGAGTTGTTGGCCTGCGCTTGTTTTTTTTTCCCCCACTATTAGATTGTTCGTCTTTGTATTTGTCTGACTTTATTCAAGTTTAAAAGCTGTGCCAGTCTTGAATAAAAGTTACTCTGTGTTTGGTTTTTCTTATGGGAGCAAAAGTTACCCCACTTGTTTGCTGTTTATTGTTTACTATTTCCTGCCTCATTTCATTTCCAATTTTATAATATTTGTTTTAGGGCAGCGGGCAGTCACTGGAGGATGTAACGATAGACATATTTACACGACTGTATCGTTTCCACAAAGACAGTGTGTGTGAAACTTCATTGTCTTTTCAGTGGCGTTGAAAGCTTTACTATGGCAGTGGATGAAAGCAGCTTTGGTGCATGAAAAAACCAATCATGGTTGTTGGGCTCAAGGTCTGTGACTCTGCAGCAGCATGTGTAGGAAACAGGTGATCTTTTTGTCGTCCAGCCTCTTAGAGACAGAGGTGCAGAAACACCAGTACAGATCATTCAAACCTACATGGTCCTAAACATACACATCTTTACAATCTGCTGGAAATGCTGATTCCTGAAGTCTTGAGTCTGAAACTG
>JADBJO010005963.1:70392-72892 GCA_016801955.1 Conus betulinus | reverse complement strand
TTCTTCTTCATACAGAAAACAAGCAATAGGGCGAATGAGTGCTTTTTTTGGGAGGTGGGGGGTGGGGAGGGGCAAACTGCATTCCAAAAGAAGCCAGCGTCGCGTAGCTTCATTGCGGATTTTCAATTTTTTTTCGGTTTTTTTTTTTTTTTTTTTTTTTTTTGACGATGGTCGCTTACCTGACCGTTCTCTTTAATGACTGGAAGCATGCAAGCTGTCGGTCTCACAGAGGGAATGGGTCATTGTGTGCATTACCTACAGGGGGCAAGCCAAAACCACAACTAAAAACTGGAGACTAGTTTGCTGGTCAAACTTACCAGTAAAACGGAATATTTCTGTGCCGCTCGAAGATTTCACCTCATGTTATTGTGAATGGGCTGCATGGATCAAAAGAGCCTCATGAAAAGGCAATTTATTGAAGGAAACAATGGCATGCTATTGGGCTCAGAGAAGCAATGTCTTCAACTGCCAAACAAACCAGCTGGGAGCAATCCTGCACCACCCTTGGAAGCCCGTGCTGTGTTCACGTAGGGTGCAGGCACTCTCACGACAGGGCATTCCATTAAGACGTCAAGGGACATAATTGCTCCCTGGCAGATGCCAGTGGGTGATGGTCACTGGATGTGACAAGACAGAACGGGAGTGTTACCATGGGTGAACCAGCCCCTTTTTCATGGCTGTAGAGCCCACCGGCTAGAAACACCACCGTCAAGCAACTGCTGTTGACAACCCGCAGCCTCTCTCTCGTTGCTGTTCCGCTGACAAGTGAAGATAGTACAACTCCAGACACCCCAAAGCTTTCGCCATGAGGTCTTATCTTCCTTCCTAAGAGAATCCCGGACATTCCCGGAGAATCCCGGATATAGGGATCTTAGGACCTCCTATCGAGATGGCGGCTGACATAATTCTGTATGTGCATTATGAGGAAAGATCTCTGTATGTGCATTATGAGGAAAGATCACTGTATGTGCATTATGAGGAAAGATCTCTGTATGTGCCTTATGAGGAAAGATCTCTCTGTCTGCATTATGACGAAAGATCTCTGTATGTGCATTATGAGGAGAGATCACTGTATGTGCATTATGAGGAAAGATCTCTGTATGTGCATTATGAGGAAAGATCTCTGTATGTGCATTATGAGGAAAGTTCTGTGTATGTGCATTATGAGGAAAGATCTCTCTGTCTGCATTATGTATGTGCATTATGAGAAAAGATCACTGTATGTGCATTATAAGGAAAGATCTCTCTGTCTGCATTATGACGAAAGATCACTGTATGTGCATTATGAGGAAAGATCACTGTATGTGCATTATGAGGAAAGATCACTGTATGTGCATTATGAGGAAAGATCTCTCTGTCTGCATTATGACGAAAAATCACTGTATGTGCATTATGAGGAAAGATCACTGTATGTGCATTATGACGAAAGATCACTGTATGTGCATTATGAGGAAAGATCTCTGTATGTGCATTATGAGGAAAGATCACTGTATGTGCATTATGAGGAAAGATCTCTGTATGTGCATTATGAGGAAAGTTCTGTGTATGTGCATTATGAGGAAAGATCTCTCTGTCTGCATTATGTATGTGCATTATGAGAAAAGATCACTGTATGTGCATTATGAGGAAAGATCTCTCTGTCTGCATTATGACGAAAGATCACTGTATGTGCATTATGAGGAAAGATCACTGTATGTGCATTATGAGGAAAGATCACTGTATGTGCATTATGAGGAAAGATCTCTCTGTCTGCATTATGACGAAAGATCACTGTATGTGCATTATGAGAAAAGATCACTGTATGTGCATTATGACGAAAGATCACTGTGTATGTGCCTTATGACGAAAGATCTCTGTATGTGCATTATGAGGAAAGATCTCTGTATGTGCATTATGAGGAAAGATCACTGCATGTGCACTATGACGAAAGATCTCTGTATGTGCATTATGAGGAAAGATCATTGTATGTGCCTTATGAGAGAAGATCATTGTATGTGCATTATGAGGAAAGATCATTGTATGTGCATTATGAGGAAAGATCTCTATATGCATTATAAGGAAAGATCCCTGAATGGTGACATTGAAACTCCTCTCACGCTGAGTGTTGTTATATATTGGTGGGTGAGTAGGTGGGTTGGAGGGTGGTTGATTGGTTGCTTGCTTGCTTGTTTTTACTATTTTCGCAATTTTTTTTTTTTTTTCTGAGAACCATTTTGGCAGACAAAAGGCAGAACAGTTTCTGGTCTGAAAATTATCTGGGGTATACACCTGTTTCTTTTAAATATTGAAGAAAAGTTTTCTTTGTTCGTTGATTACTGGATAGGTTGTTGATTGCATGAATGTTCAATTAAGAAGGTCTAAGCTGCCAAGAAGGAGCTGGTAATGATGCTCATTGCAAGAAACACGGTGTCCCCAACTCCGGCTTCATCAAGATGTACTCGGTTACTTTAAACTCCACTGGCCGCCACTGCCTGTTTTGTTTGTTTGTGGTCTTGAGGTG
>JADBJO010005963.1:57892-65392 GCA_016801955.1 Conus betulinus | reverse complement strand
AGGCGCCCGGGCCCGACATCTATAACCAAAAAGGCAATAACTACAACAAAAACAACAACAACGGCAAGAAGAACAAAACAACAACAAGAACAAGAATAACAACAACAAGAAGTAGCCACAGCAACAACGCCGACAACAACAACAACAGTGTTGACGGTTTTTGAAAGCTGTCAGATTCTTCGACTCTCTGGTCCGGCAGACCACGATGGTTGTTTGGGAAACCTGGGTGGAACCAACAGTAAAGGCCACATAGGAGTTTAAGGGCTTCACACACACACACACACACACACACACACACACACACACACACACACACACACACACACACACACACACACACGCACACACACGCGCGCGCGCATCTGATTAATGTTAAATGCAAACGTATTTTGCCTGTTAATCTATTCGTAATCTAATCCACTCAAGGATGCTAAGGTAAGTGACCTTACATTCAAGCTTCCCCCTCCTAACATTTTCTAACATTCCAGTGTCAGCAAATCTGCGGCTATTAGTTTACATACACACGAGTTTGCGTTTGAACAACGCACACACACACACACACACACACACACACACACACACACACACACACACACACACACACACATACATGTGTGTATGAACACTCTCTCATTTGAGAGAGAGACAGACAGACAGAGAGACAGAGACAGAGAGAGAGACAGGCAGAGAGACACGAAGAGAGAGAGGAAGATGCTCATTCACATGCACACAGACACACACAGAGGTTTCATGACAGCATCTGTCTTTGAAGCAAAACAAACACTTATATACTGATAAACAACAGTAAAGTTTAGTCACAGCAAAATGTTTCACGAAAATTTCGAAGTATCGTCGCGGAAAAAAAAAATGTTATATTAACCACCCTCCTCTTCCGTCAGCAATTGCCAAATGGGCTGTGGAGAGTATTGCGTGTCTTAATTAATAAAGATCAGTCAATGGGCTGGATGAAACAAGGAGGGGAGGGGGGGGGGGAGAGAAGGAAGTAGTAGGGAGTGGCAGGGACGGGGGGGGGGGGGGGGGGGGGGGGGGGGAGGGAGGGAGGGGAGGGGGAGGAGTGAGGGAAGCCTAATTTTCTTAGAGAGAGAAACAGTGGATAAGTGTAAATGATGAACGAGTGTAAGTCTGAACCCAGTAGAAATGGGCAGCAGACGCAAGGTAGGAGACATCGGCGCCGCCGAGCAAACAGACTTTGTTGGTTAGTCACGGCGTTCATATGGGATACTTACTTCCATATGGATGGACTTCAGCACGCATTAGATCT
This sequence comes from Conus betulinus, assembly GCA_016801955.1. NCBI lineage: Eukaryota > Metazoa > Mollusca > Gastropoda > Neogastropoda > Conidae > Conus > Conus betulinus. The sequence goes on along the minus strand of JADBJO010005963.1, from coordinate 64,110 downwards.
GAACATTGTCGCAACATCAAAGGACTTGGAGTTCCAACAGAACATGATACCCAACTATGCATTAGAAACATGGTCCACTTTCCACTTGAGCACAACTCATGAAATACGTGTCTCTTTTATAAAAGAGTTGATAAAGTCAGAACTGAATTACTCCTGATAGCATCATCTTGACGTGTATACTTCCTTTCAAATGGCGCCTGCGGCATTTGCCAGCCAGTTTTACCCTGAACTTCTAACAAAGTGAGAGGCAGACCTGAAGACACGTTACTCCACCCGACAGACACAAAGCTCCAAGGGAGATCAGTTTGACAGGTCACGCCTTGAACAGCAAGAACAACATTCTCCCCACGTAGAAGCAGATGAAATGCCCGGCTTCATGGGTGACATAGCTTCCAAAACTCGTCCCCACAACGCAATGCCAAGTTCTGTAGTACTTTTCGTCGAACCCTTTTTTAATGAAGCGAGCCATCTCATACTCGTAACTGAACTTGGCCAAAGCCCTCAAGGCCAACGCGATTGCGTCCTGCTGCATGGTATCATGCATATCGACGGACCTGACCTCTACTTTGGGTTGCTTCAGTATTTCGAGTTCTTTGGGCTGGCCCGGTACTTTGAATACATCAGCTTCGCTCACTAATTCGAAGTCTTTGAATTCGGCTGGAAGTTGGGATCCTGTGGGGAGGCTCACTACTCCCAAATTTTCGAGTTCGTGTCGTTCGTGTGTGCTCAGAGAGTGTCAAGTACTTCGAATTCGGGTTCTTCGGGTTCGGGTTTGGGTTCGCTCGGCATCTGGATGTCTTCATACTGAAACAAACAGCCGCAAACATATGAGATACCTGAACCGTAGCACCTGCCAGGTTTCGACTTTTTCTCTTTTTTTTTTTTTTTTTGGTGGGGGGTAGGGGTGGCGAAGGGGGGAGGGGTTAATCTGGTCAGCTGATCACAATACCAAACTTTGGATGATTTCATGGCGAGCAGTAGGTGTCTTAGTTTTTGTGTCATTGTCTACGTCATTCTTTTATCAATGTTTGTGACTTATAACTGACAGGACTAACATCTGTTTTGAGCAGATTACATTTGCTGTAGAAGCACTGACCTTTTTCAAAGCCTGTTTCGTGTCCAAATAGAGTCTAGAAATCGGTGGATTTTCTGCAGATTTTCTTTCTTTTTTTAAAATATTAAACAGGCAAATTGTCAATGTCGCTACAACAGAGTGTCATTATGAACATACCCACTGAACGAACTATAACAATCAACAAATTGGAAAACAGTTTCTGAATTTTGCCAACGAACCTACTTTTTCTTACATTGCATGCAGATGTAAAGTTGCGTTACAACAAATAGTTCTTAGACATCAAGAGGGGTTAATACAAATGCGATTTGTTGAAGACAACATGAGGTTGATACATCACATGCAATTGAAAAAACAGGGGACAAAATATTGCCCAGTAATGCCCGTTCTAGCAGAGTTGAGCTAGAAAAAAAAAAGAGCAAAAATTAGAAAAAAAAATGATTTCTCGTCTTAGACATTTTTTAAACCAAAGGCATTGGTTTCTTCCAGTTTCATCATGGGATGCGCAGGTGAGTGATGGTATTGTACAAGTTGCACTTCTTGTATGCATGTAGGTAGACAATATTGTATATTTCCACAGTGCTGCTTAGCTTACAAGATAGGAGACTAAATATGACCATTTTCACTTTTTTAAAGTTGCTATGAAAAATACTCTCTCTCCATATGACATATATTACACACACACACACATATATATATATATATATATATATATATATATATATATATTAGATATATACATATCACACACACACACACACACACACACACACATATATATATATATATATATATAATGCTGAAAAAAATTTAGTAGTGGGAGGAGAAAACAAGTGCAGGCTAACAATTCTTCGGTCATTATAGTAATGACTTGCCAAAGATTTGAATTAAAAAGTAATGAAGATGAAAAAAATGGGGGAATATATTATAAATATGAGAAAGCCTTCACCAGCTGCCTGAGGGAACCATCGTACTCCCCTTCGAAGGCAGATCTATTTGTATTGCCTGCTCCTAGGCCTTTCGTGTGCTGGATCAGACTCATCAGGGAGACACGGCCGATTGTGTCTGTGCTCTTGGTGTCAAATAGAGACACACCACAGTCCATAATTCTGTGGTGTTCTAACCACCAAAAAGTTCAAAAAAGAATCCAACAGCACCCCCAAAGCAGCCAGCAAAGGATAGTAAATGGAACAAAACGAAAGTGTGGAGAGCAAAAAAAAGTTGCTGAAGAACTAAAAGCATTATGTGAACAGTATAAAAGGTGGGGGAAAATCTTTGAGCTTATGCTTGAGGATCGATTCAGGATGCAAGGGAGATCAAAAGATATGCAACAGTCTGAGTGGTCAGCTGTGCTGTTCAATAACCCAAGCATTGTGAGTGGCTAAGAATTGTACAGGACAACCTTTACTTGGATCTCCTAAGAGATGCAATCTCCCACTGATTGACCAAACATTATAATGCTGGACAATGAAATAGTGGGAGAAAACAAGTGCAGGCTAACAATTCTTCAGTCATTATAGTAATGACTTGCCAAAGATTTGAATTAAAAAACAATGAAGATGAAGAAAATGGGGGGGGGGGGGGGGGGGGGGGGATATATCATAAAATGAGAAAGCCTTCCCTAGCTGCCTGAGGGAACCATCGTACTCCCCTTCGAAGGCAGATCTATTTGTATTGCCTGCTCCTAGGCCTTTCGTCCGCTGGATCGGACTCATCAGGGAGACACGGCCGATTGTGTCTGTGCTCTTGGTGTCATATAGAGACACACCACAGTCCATAATTCTGTCACGTTCTCACCACCAAAAGTTCAAAAAAAAGAATCCAACAGCACCCCCAGCACTATCTCTCTCTCTTTCTCTCGCTCTCTCTCTTTATATATATATAAGTGTTGCCTGCTCAAGCACAGATTTAATCTACCTAACCGGTATACCATTACGGATGTAAAGACTTGCGCGATCATTTTTACAGGCAACAAAGAGGCACAGCATTCACTCTTTAGTTTTTTTTTTCCATTCCGGCAGTGGTTACACGATGGAATGAGAACTATAGTCAGTTAAACTGGAAAAGGATCTCTGGCCGGGTTGTTTACAGTTAACGTCTGACGTTCAGCTGAGATGATTCATTTCTTTTACACACGCTTACGTAGGGCTTCAAGACTTAATGTATGTGCAGGGGAACTTTAGTGCCCCCCCACTCCTCCCGTTGCATCCCAGACGCCACTGTCGTTCTTGACCTCGATAAATCAGACGTGGAACACCTTGGTGTACAGGGCAGGGACACAAAGAAAAGTTTTCCTTCGTACCCCATCCCATACAGGAGATCCTACGTTCATGCATTTGTTGTCGGTCTATGTTCCGCTGTCATGTTAGAGCGCTCGTATGATTTTTTTCAAGCTTATAATATTTGAACAACACAAATATATCTGCCTTCAAAAGGGATTACGATGGTTCCCTTATGCAGCTACTGAGTTTCATATCTGTAATATATTTTCTTAATTTCATGTTCCCAGTTTCTCCATCCATCTTCAACCTCCCCCCTTACCCCCCCCCCCCCCCCCCCCCCCCCGGGATATATATATATATATATATATATATATATATATATATACAATGAAACAAAGAAAATATTGAATATAAACAAAGCTTGCTCTTATGTCTCAGATTGTAGAAATAGGGGGTGGTAAGCATTCATATCTGCAGTGGTAGATGATTCTGCCTAACTGACAGTATGTGCTTGAGTGGGTGAATGGGGAATAAATAAATGCTTCTCAAAATGAACCTTCAGCAAGCTTATAGTCTCCAAAGAGGGAGACCATCTCCAATGGGGAGAAAGCTCACTAACATATAACTCCTGGTCAGATACCGGTATTTCGAAACCTGATTGTTTCTCCTCAGTGACCGCGGAAAGTGGTAATTTGACTCCTCAGCCTTTTCGGTTTTAAGAAGAATGCTATACCAGAAAAAGGCTGGTGTGCAATACCATAGTATGTTTGTTGAGTTTTCAAAAAAAACTAACTAAAGGTGCCACCTAAGAAGCAAAAGAAAATCATGAATAGTGAGCTTTCTCCCCATTGGAGATGGTCTCCTCTTTGGAGACTATAAGCTTGCTGAAGGTTCATTTTGAGAAGCATTTATTTTCCCCATTCACCCACTCAAGCACATACTGTCAGTTAGGCAGAATCATCTACCACTGCAGATATGAAGGCTTACCACCCCCTATTTTTCTACAATCTGAGACATAAGAGCAAGCTTTGTTTATAATTCAATATTTCTTGCAGTCATTGCAACACCTAGCTGGTTATCTTTTATATTTTCTACTTTTTCACAAGAAAATGTAGCTTGTTTTGCTCTTTCATGATTTTCTTTTGCTTCTTAGGTGGCACCTTTAGTTAGTTTTTTTGAAAACTCAACAAACATACTATGGTATTGCACACCAGCCTTTTTCTGGTATAGCATTCTTCTTAAAACCGAAAAGGAAAAGGCAGAGGAGTCAAATTACCACTTTCCGGTCACTGAGGAGAAAAACATCAGGTTTCGAAATACCGGTATCTGACCAGGAGTTATATGTTAGTGAGCTTTCTCCCATTGGAGATGGTCTCCCTCTTTGGAGACTATAAGCTTGCTGAAGGTTCATTTTGAGAAGCATTTATTTATTCCCCATTCACCCACTCAAGCACATACTGTCAGTTAGGCAGAATCATCTACCACTGCAGATATGAAGCTTACCACCCCCCCTATTTCTACAATCTGAGACATAAGAGCAAGCTTTGTTTATATTCAATATTTCTTGCAGTCATTGCAACACCTAGCTGCTCTGTAAGTTGCTGGAACGGTGCTCGGTACTTATCCTTGGAATTTATTGTTTCATTGTAATTTAGTCCCTTGCGGATTCATTCCAAGAACTGGCCCTCAGCACTTGTGTCTTAAGAGGTTATCTTTTTATATTTTCTACTTTTCACAAGAAAATGTAGCTTGTTTTGCTCTTTCATGATTTTCTCTCCCTCTTTGGAGACTATAAGCTTGCTGAGGGTTCATTTTGAGAAGCATTTATTATTCCCATTCACCCACTCAAGCACATACTGTCAGTTAGGCAGAATCATCTACCACTGCAGATATGAAGGCTTACCCACCCCCCCTATTTCTACTGTATCGTTTCCACAAAGACAGTGTGCGTGAAAATTCATTGTCTTTTCAGTGGCGTTGAAAGCTTCACTATATGCAGTGGACAAAAGCAGCTTTGGTGCATGAAAAAACCAAATCATGGTTGTTGGGGTACTCAAGGTCTGTGACTCTGCAGCAGCATGTGTAGGAAACGGTGATTTTTTTTTTTCGTCCACTTCTTTGAGACAGAGGTGCAGAAACGCCAGTACAGATCATTCAGACCTACATGGTCCCTGACAATCACATCTTTTACAATCTGCTGGAAATGCTGATCCCTGAAGTCTTGAGTCTGTAACTGTGGAAACTACTTTAGCGGATGACTATCCACAATCGGAGAGAGAGATAGAAAAAGAGACAGATAGACAGACAGACAGATAGACAGACAGACCGAGACAGAGAGAGACAGAGAGACTGACAGACAGACATACAGACAGACAGAGACAGAGAGACAGAGAGAGAGGTACGGAAGGGGAAAGTCAGGTGTGTGACCGCTAAGTGGCCCTAGTTCAGCACGGCGCCCGGGCCTTACACCATTACCAAAAAAGGCAACAACTACAGCGAAAACAGCAACAACAACTATAAAAACAGCAGCAGCAACACACAACACAGCAACGGCAAAACAGCAACAACGACAACAACAACAACAACAGTATTGGGTTTTTGAAACACTTCATTTCAGTTGGACCCTCTGGTCAGCCACAGCATGATTCGTTTGTTTTTGAAGGCCCCGTGGAGCAAGCAGTTAAGTGTCCTCATCTGATTTGATTCCACAAGCGAATTTAAGGAGAAAAAACAGAAGTGGGGAACTGTGGCGACAGCCGTCGCGCCTGCAGTTCTCCGGGTTCTTTAGTTCTCATGTTTGAGGATGGAAGGTGTTCTCCTTGGGTACACTAACATTTCTGACATCCGATGACCTGCTTCCGGTGCGCGGAAGTTTCCGCTGTCAGGGCCAGCTGGGGACAAGCTCTCCTGCTCTGGGGAGGGGG
>JADBJO010005963.1:53442-57884 GCA_016801955.1 Conus betulinus | reverse complement strand
TGTTGATGTCATCACAAGGAACAGAGAGAAATACTATACAGGTAGAGTCTGGGGTTGGTTTTCGTTGATCATGGTGACGCTGATCATGGTGACACTGTGTTAGGTCTGATGGTGACAATCTAATCCACAACTTTGACAACGACGTCTATGTAGACAAAAAAAAAAAAAAAGACTGGCGTCATGATGGTATCTCCTCCGAAACCATAGGAAACAATTGTATTGCAATAAACATCCTACTGTGTTTCACAGACCCATGGCCATAGAAGAGGTCTCCATAAGATCAGTGCTGTCCATGATGTATTTCAGGGACATGACCATAAACTGTGTCACCAACACATAACATCACATTGAATTTCACTGAAACATTGTATTCCACTGAACAACATGTGTCGTCAATATAACATCACATCGGGTGTATCATTAACATAACATGACATGGTGTGTATCACTAACATAGCATCACATGGTGTGTATCACTAACATAGCATCACATGGTGTGTATCACTAACATAGCATCCCATGGTGTGTATCACTAACATAGCATCCCATGGTGTAGTATCACTCCATAGCATCCCATGGTGTGTATCACTAACATAGCATCCCATGGTGTGTATCACTGGCACAGCATCCCATGGTGTGTATCACTGGCATAGCATCACATGGTGTGTATCACTAACATAGCATCACATGGTGTGTATCACTGGCATAGCATCCCATGGTGTGTATCACTAACATAGCATCACGTGATGTGTATCACTAACGTAGCATCACATGGTGTGTATCACTGGCATAGCATCACATGGTGTGTATCACTAACATAGCATCACGTGTGATGTGTATCACTAACATAGCATCACGTGGTGTGTATCACTAACATAACATCACGTGATGTGTATCACTAACATAACATCACATGGTGTGTTTCCTTCCAGAACCATGGACATGAAGTGTGTCTTTGTTCTGCTGCTCCTCTTTTCCGCCATGGTGGTGACTGCTACAGCAGCGTCAGCTGAAAACGAAAACAATGAAAACGAATGCTGTCTCTCTCTCTCTCTCTCTCTCTCTCTCTCTCTCTCTCTCTCTCTCTCTCTCTCTCTCTCTCAAAACAAGGAACAATGTCTCTATGATCTTGTAGTTGACCACTTCTTGCTTGTAAGGTTAATATCAGCAGTTGTATATCATTGTTGTAAAAAAACTATCAAATATCCAACATGTCGGCGTGTTTTAATTGCAACATGTCACTTGCCCTATACAGAAAAAAAACTTAAGTGCTCTCTCTCTCTCTCTCTCTCTCTCTCTCTCTCTCTCTCTCTCTCTCTCTGTTTTATGTGAAAGAAGGAGACGAATGATTGAAATACATAGGCAAATGTTAATTACACAATAAAGATACCTTTCTTATCTATTCGAACTCTTCTAGAAAGAGCAAGTGAACAGACGATTCTTTTTCGTAAAAAGAGCACACACACACACACACACACACACACACACACACACACACACACACACACACACGTCCCTCTCCCTGTCCCCCCCCTCTCTCTCTCTCTCTCTCTCTCTCTCTCTCTCCAGAAAGAAAAGCAATGCAGGAAAGTTGGTGGACGGCGCATTTTTTTTTAATGTCATCACAGAGAACTAAAAGAACATTCACGGCGGTGTAGACAAAGAAGTGTCATCACTGAAACTAGTAACAGCATCAATCGCTGAAGCCTAGCATGAGGCGTGCAGTGCTCGTTGTGTCGGTGCCTGGTGTGACTGTTCTGTGCATCCACAAACGCAGTGCGTCTCCCTGCTGCTCATGGACGTCATGATGTTGCCCCACTTCAACTGCACTGCTCCAGCGAGTTGGGCGGGTGTGACTGGGCCGTGCTGGTGTCAGTGGATTCTCCTCTTGACCTCATTACAAACATGCTGACTTGGGGTCAGGTCGGCACTATAGGCTGGCCAGGGCACAGTGCTGGCATCGTTCTACTGCAGGAAGTCTCTTGTGACCCAGGACTTGTGTAGTCTAGCACTGTCATGCCACAGGACCTGGACAGAGCTGTTGACTTTCTATACAAAGCAGGATCCAGTGATATGGAACTGGTTGATTTAGACATGAGTGGGGACTCGTTGTTCATGACCCGTGGCCAGATTCTGATAGATTATGATATCAAACTTCCACTGCTGGCCAAAGGTGCCCACACACCATGATGTTGAGCCCTCTATTTCCATTTCCAACGCGTTGCTGTTGGTATGACGGGCGCCTTTTTGTCTCCATACACTCTACCGGCCATCTGCAGGTCTGATGCACAACCTGCATTTGCTGGTGATGACCAGTGTCCTCCACAGCTGATGACGTCACTTCAGTCTTTGCTGAGCCCACTGTAGACAGTTCTGGCGATAGAGAGCAGACAGCCTGGGACCCCTTGTCCATCATGTCTGTGGTTATCAGCTAGAGGTGTAGAGTGTAGCTGCTGGTGGGTCTCTGGTTATCAGCTGGAGGTGTATAGTGTAGCTGCTGGTGGGTCTGTGGTTATCAGCTAGAGGTGTAGAGTGTAGCTGCTGGTGGGTCTCTGGGTATCAGCTGGAGGTGTATAGTGTAGCTGCTGGTGGGTCTCTGGGTATCAGCTGGAGGTGTATAGTGTAGCTGCTGGTGGGTCTCTGGTATATCAGCTGGAGGTGTATAGTGTAGCTGCTGGTGGTCTCTGGGTATCAGCTGGTGTAGAGTGTAGCTGCTGGTGGGTCTCTGGGTATCAGCTAGAGGTGTATAGTGTAGCTGCTGGTGGGTCTGTGGTTATCAGCTGGAGGTGTATAGTGTAGCTGCTGGTGGGTCTCTGGTTATCAGCTAGAGGTGTAGAGTGTAGCTGCTGGTGAGTCTGTGGTTATCAGCTGGAGTGTATAGTGTAGCTGCTGGTGGTCTGTGGGCTAGAGGTGTATAGTGTAGCTGCTGGTGGGTCTCTGGTTATCAGCTAGAGGTGTAGAGTGTAGCTGCTGGTGGGTCTGTGGTTATCAGCTGGAGGTGTAGAGTGTAGCTGCTGGTGGGTCTGTGGTTATCAGCTAGAGGTGTATAGTGTAGCTGCTGGTGGGTCTCTGGTTATCAGCTAGAGGTGTAGAGTGTAGCTGCTGGTGGGTCTGTGGTTATCAGCTGGAGGTGTAGAGTGTAGCTGCTGGTGGGTCTGTGGTTATCAGCTAGAGGTGTATAGTGTAGCTGCTGGTGGGTCTGTGGAGAGTGCCAAGGGTCTCCCCAGTTATTCAAGGGCCGATCAGAAGGCTTCCTGTAGCTAAAGCCGAAGGCGTTATCTGTCTTAGCCATCAGAGGTCACTCCTGTAGCTAAAGCCGAAAGAGTTATTTGTCCTAGCCATCAGAGGTCACTTCTGTAGCTAAAGCCGAAGGCGTTATCTGTCTTAGCCATCAGAGGTCACTCCTGTAGCTAAAGCCGAAAGAGTTATCCGTCCTAGCCATCAGAGGTCACTTCTGTAGCTAAAGCCGAAGGCGTTATCTGTTTTAGCCACCAGAGGTCTCTCCTGTAGCTAAAGCCAGAGGCATTATCTGTCTTAGCCATCATAGGTCACTCCTGTAGTTTAAGCCGAAGGCATTACCTGTCTTAGCCATCAGAGGTCAAGTAAAAACAGCAAGACCTGGCACAGTTTGTGGCGCTCCCGTTGCCACTTGCAGACGAAAGACCGTTGAAATATGACAGCTGAAGAGGTTTGCCACTTCCCCTCGCTGACTAGCTGGCTTAAAGTCTGTCAGTCTCTCTCTCTCTCTCTCTCTCTCTCTCTCTCTCTCTCTCTCTCTCTCTCTCTCTCTCTCTCTCTCTCTCCATGGCTGTCAGACGTGGCATGACTATAGCTTTGTAGAGCTCAACACAGGCACCAGTATATACATTTAAATCTTCTTCTTGATCAGTTGAAGTTGGTCCTGTTTCACGAAACCTGCATGTCAAATTAATTCTGTTGGTCTGCAGTTGTCGACTACGAATTCATGTCAAGTCAGGTCAAGTCAAGAACACTTTATTTTCTCCAAAGACAATTGTCAATTGACAATTGACAAGGGTTAAATTGTGTGTAGGCATGTGACCCATTACAGTACCAAAGAAAACAAACCAGTGAAAATATGGTCAATAGATATACACGTCTATACATACATTGTCCATTCGATCCTGCTCACATAACTGTGTACGAAAATATACTTATCTCATCTGTATCGAATTTTTCCTTCGCTTTAATGCTAGGAAAAGAAAGTTAGACATTTGATGTTGGCTATCATATACTACCATTAAGAATTCCTGCACATTGCTCATAATTCGACAAATAACTTCCTGGACTATTGATGGAACATTTAATTCTAAGGTCATTATAACATGTACATTCAAATAGGACGTGGAATTCGTCTTCACAGTCTGCGTAACACAGGGGACAAACAGGATGTTCAGCAGCCAAGAAGCGGAGACAGTGACTTT